>CEMH01201406.1:0-12986 GCA_001179725.1 Macrocystidia cucumis | reverse complement strand
TCTGGACGGGGCGTAAGTCAACCCTAGGCCAGGATGCCAAATCGGCCAGTGGTCTGTTGGCACCCACGCAACGGACAGGCGCACCCTTGACAACATTGCGCCCATGGAATCAAGAAGTTTTCATGTTCAAGTTGGATCCCTTGTTCCACGACGAAGCCACAAGTCACTCGCCGCATCACACTATTGGCTTGTTCACCATCTCGCAGAGCGTTTAAGTGGCTGGGTTGATCGATGTCGCCAGGATATTCTTGATGAAAGGCTAGTCACAGCGTCAAGAAGCATAAAAATAAATAATCCAAACATCATGTGTAGGGAGTCAATCAATCACAACCTTCACCCTCGACTCAACCCACAACATGAAACACCAGCTGTTAGGATTGACAAACCAAGTTTCCACTGGCAGGGTCCCTTTTGATGCAGTCACCTTTCAAAGAGCGGAAAATCGATTCAACGACCGCAAGGTGAGATACAAAACGCGTGAAACACTCACTAACGTGGATCCATTGGTCTGAAAGGGTTCCGCATTTAATCCAGAGTATGCCTTCCTCCATAACCAAATCCATCACGTCACACCCTGCTTGAAAGTTTCCGCTGGTTGCAACCAATGAGCGATCCTCGTTCGAATAATTGTGTCGACGATAAAAACAAAAAACGCACGGGGTTGTACAGAAGGGTACGCCTGTGTCTCGTCGAGCGGAAATGCATTGGTTGAGGTCTATACCTGTCAACTGAGTCGCGGTGGGGTCGTCCGGAACAGCGCCATCTGGCTGATAGCAATTCGCGCTCAACCATGTGGAAGGGGGGAGCCCTTTGCGGTTTTTGTGGTTTGTAGCGGTGAAGTCGACCAAAGCGCATCCGTCGAGGGACGCCTTTCGCTTCCGCATAGCTACCGACATAGTAGGACCGGGCATGAAGGAGAGATCGAGCACAACGACGGTGCTCAAAAAATGCAATAAAAACATGAGGCGCATCGCTGAAGTGGGAAAAAGGGTTCTTCGAAAAAGTGGTCAATCGTAGAAAGGAAGGTGGAATGAAAGAGCTCAGTCAGCCGCAACTTTGCAGCACTTATATCCCCGCCGCATACATCAACCCTACCAATTCCTACAATACAATCCTTACAAACATGACCCTTGTATCACACGTTTGATGGGCTTGAGCGACCGTCAAATTGGCCCGCTTCACTGTAACTCAAGAGATGACGCAAGGACTCGGACCTGGCACGTTGACGAGTTAGCCATCGACGCCGAGCATTGCCTTCACCAAATGCCAGGTTTGACGAGATGGTCGATGACCAATGAGTCGATGACTGGTGGATATTTGAGTCAAGATCTGGTTGCCATTTGAGGGCCTTGACTGCCCGGAGAATGGAGGCGGTGCGAGAGTCGCTTGATAAGGTGCGCACGCACATGATACATTTGTCGGAATCCATCACCCGAAAGTTGAACCATCATGATCGCACGATCAAAGGGACATACTTACTTACGAAGCAAACAACATAATTTAAACCATACTAAAATATTTAAATAACAAAGGAGGCTGCCCGGGTGTGCGGAACCCAATTCACGGTACGTGTGCCAGTAGTACCACCAAAGCCGATTCACTCTCACAATTTACACATCAATTGTCCAAAAAAGTTATGCAATGCATCACCTATCCCAGCAAAAAATAGCTTATAAAAATGTGCGTTGTAAATCAGGCGGCACGACGCTCACCTATTGTGATGTATTGGTTGGGAAGATCGCCACATTTAATCCAGAGTACGTTTCCATCTGGGTCCACATTTTCGACATTGCAATGATTTTGGAAATTTGGTCTGAAATTTTTTCAAACCCGCCCCCCCCCCACCCAACAAAAAATGAGCAAGCAGACTCAATTCAAAGAACAGGTCAACACGACTTACATCGTTTGATCGGCTATATTCTTGGCCAATGGTACACCTACGTTGGGGTCTACACCGATACAGTCGTTCAGGGACCGACATCTTTTGACCCGCTCTGAGTTGGGGTCCTCAGGCGCCCTGAGGCAGTTCGCACAGTATGTAGCGTGGTGACCCCCCCCATTGACGAAATCGAAGCCGTCGAATTCACAGCCCTGGAACTGACCCCCTGGCCGAGACGGGGTGGCAGGAGAATAGAAGAACGAGCACCGCTAAGATTGCGGTCGAGAAGAGTGGGAAAGAGGCAAGACGAAGAGAAGACATTTTGCTCGGTGAGAAGGAGAAGTGAAGAAAATGAGTGGTTTAAGCCGCGACTTGCATAGTTTTATATGCATTTCCGCTCGGAACTGGAGCTCAGTCTGCACAAACTCCTTCAAATACATTTGGTCCCTTGATCGCGTCCAGAATGGTTGTCGGTGTGTTTTCACCGTGTCCAGAACGAAATTTGATTTCACACCTATACAACGTCCAGGGGTTCCGCAGCATACTGAAACACCATCAGCAAGGCGTGCTCAAAGCGTTCTAAAGTCAAGCGGGACTGACGAGAACCAAGAGATACCGTAACGGCAACGAGACGTTGCTGCGAAACATGCATCCCTTCACAAGATCACAGCCCAGCATTCATCAGTTTACACTCGTTCAAAATCTGCTCGATCTCTGTGATCAAGTTCCTTCCTAAATTGGCTTTGTCCACTTTGCGCGTCAGGAGTTTCATTGCCCGCTCTGTGAATACTTGGATCTCTTCGTGATGACGAGCTAAGAGACAATAGATCAGATACAAGGCATCTGTTGGTGCCATCACAAGTCGAGAAAGAGAGAGAAGAAACATACCTAAAAGGAGTCCCGATTTTGCGGGATCGGGTGGTGGCGGGACCTGACAAACTGCCAAAAATGCCCGGCGTCGACGAACTACATGAAACAGCTCGAAAAGTCCCTTCCAAAATTGGATACCAGTGGAGCAGAACTCACCATTTTCAACGATGGCCTCCACTTCGAGCACGAGACGTTCGGAGGACTAAAACAGAGACGGTTAGTAGCAACGTGGGACCGTTCGGCTGGAAATCTTGATAACGTACGAGTGCTTTGCGAACACCAAGGAGCTCTTCCACTTGTCTTGGAAAAGCGCCTGTTTTTTCTCCCATTTTCACAACTGCACGGCCAATCACCAAATCATTTTCCGTCACAGACGTATCCAAGTGTCGCCTCAAAACACCCACAAAGCCCTTTGCGCGGGGTGTCTCTTCTACCAACGACTGGGCGAGAAGAGGGGACGTGGTCCGCTGGAAGATAGCCACCTGATTCACTTTCATTTTTGTGATCTCGAGGTCTACACAATTATGAGACGAACCGAATCTTGAATCTGACAACACCTAGCTGCGACAGCAATAGCCATGTTTGAGAGGCGTTGTAGGCGTTTCTCCTTCGTATGCTACAAGGGTACGCATATCAGCTAGAGATCAAGTGTGGCGGAGCACAGGGTGGCATACAATGGTCTGCAATCTTTCGTCCAGAAGCTTCGGATTCAACATGGCCTTGATTGGTTTTGCGCCTAAACACACGCGTTTATGCGCCTTTCGTCGAGCAGCTGCCAAACACCTATCACTGGAGAACAAAATCTGAACACGACGATAATGAAGTTGACGCTGGGACATACACAATCACATCTACTTGATGTGCTGGATTTTTTGCATCTCGCTGGACTACCAGCCGCAGATGATCGATAGTTTGCGCAGTCGATATGTCAGTCGACGATTTGAGAAGCTTGGCCATCCGGATATGGTGAGCCCTCAGGTGCTACTATCCCCATTAGCGAAGTCGTTGGGAGAGAGATTGTGTGACGACACGTACAGCCAGTGCATCTCGAGTATGAGAACACTTCAACCGCTGTTGTTTTGGCATCACGGGATGTTGAGCAGCCATCTACGACCGCGTTTAATCAGCATAGCAAGCATAATCAGTACAGAAAGCATACTTTGGGTAGTATTGTTGTACAATCGGCTGATTTTCTAGGAAGCTTTCATCAGCTGAAAAGCAGTGACGGAATCAGACTGCAAGTTCATTGGCGTACCCGAGCGCATCCAACATCCTCGTCAATGTGCGCAGCCGCTCTATCCGAACGACCTCTCGTTCTTCCAACACAACTAGCATCTCTTTGGCGCGCTTTCGGGCATCCAGTTCCTTCTGAGCCGCGTCAATCCTATCCTCTACGACAACTTCAACGCCAGATTTAGGAAGTAAATTGGAGGCGCACGTAGATCACCAAGGTTGTCCAATCGTTCGTTTAACTCGTTTCTCTGTAGTTGAACAGCCGTTCTCGCTGATGCTTCAGCATTTTTCGCTCGCTTGTAATCAGTGAAGATAGTGTCTTGTTTGGCCGATGGCGAAGTGTGCTGTCTCTGGCTGAGCGATAAATAATTTAGAGAGCTATCAGTCGTCCGAAGATAAACACTTACAGTTGAATGGCCATGCGTGCCCGAAGGACGTTGGCCCTTCCGAGAAGGTGATCATGAAGAAACTGAAGCGCGTCAGAGAGCGGTTCACTGATCTGTAAGCGCCAGAAATCATCTTCAGACGCTGGTGAGAAACCAAGAGTCACAAAATGCGGAAAAGCGCGCGTCGGAATTACAGGTTGGCGCGTAGCCATGGATGATGATGACACTAGTAAGTTACCAGTGGCGCGTCGATCAATGGTTGAAGTCGTGAGAATATATTAGATAATCGCTGAACGACCACGCGCAGGACTGAAGTGATGACATTGACATCGGCGAACCATTGCCTCATGGCAAGTCATTCGTTCTAAAAACAAGCAATCTGGGAACTTGAAAGCCAAGAAAGGGTTTCTGCTGCTTGTGGCGTGGCCAAGGCCATGGTCAAGTGGTGCCTTTGGACCTAAATATGATCTCGACAGCACCACCTCGGAGCCACCTTTCTTAGCCATCACCCGGAGGGAAGAACAATGTTTCTTTCGTTCTTCGGCCATTGTTTCCCTTCTTAATCAACTTCTTTCAACCAAACCACCAGCATCACTTTTTTGCGTTACCGTCTCTTACTTTTATTCTCTGCTTCAATGTCTCCCTCTGTGCACTCTCAAACAGCAGCAACCGCAACCGGAGCTGTTTCTCAATCTTCAGGTACTTCTACTGCTGTCAACGCTGAGCGTGGCTACAACGGCGCAGGTGTTCCTAAACCCTCCCAGATGGAAACTCGTTATGTCAACATGCTCCTCGCAGTCGATGACATTCCGCGGATCCACACTCTGCTCGCCGCCTTTTTCACATGGATCCTGCTAGCAGGATTCATATTGTTCCCCGGAACTTTCACATCTCTCCAGAACGCTGGCCCGGGAGTGGCTGGTGAGGTCAGCAAGAAAGTGTTGACCGCCGTCAACCACGTTCCATTGTAAGCCCTTGCATCCCCATTATTACCATCACTGTGGCGGTGCCGGGAAGCCGCCTTTTAATACGATGCTCAGCGTTGTTATCATCGGATATTATGATCCGTTGTCATGATTGTGGTTGGCTGATACCCCTCCTCTCCCCAGGTTCGTGATCGCATTCATTTGCTGTGGCATCGGTGCTATCGGCATGGCCTGGCTTTCTTGGAGATGGAGACACAACTACATCTGGATCGTGAACAAAATTTACCTGTGCGTGGTCACCATCATTATGATCATAGTCATGTTCATTTTCCGAAAAAACCTCGGATTTTGACACACATTTCAAGGCCTGGCGCACTCAACTCTTTTGCCGGTCTCCTATCTACCATCTCCAACGTCTTTGGCGCACAACATGGCGAACTGTCTACGACGAGCAAGACCACCGTCATCGTCACTGCCTGCGCATTTTTCATCACCGGCGTCCTCATGGCCTTTTACTCCCTCTGGCTGTTACGCAAAGTCAAGAAGGAACATGACAAGACAGTCGGTGTCGAGAAAGCTGGGAAACACGGGGAAGGTGTCGTTGTGGATTATCAGAGTAAAGCTCAGCGGGCTCAAAGACAGCAGGGGATGCTTGTCTGAACGACTGTTGGCTCACAAGTTATGCCGCCCCTTGACTTTTTTTTTCTTGTTTTTCCCTTCTTATTTGTTTTATTGGCGCTGATTAGAAGAATGGTTCATAATGGACGTACTTATCCAGTGTTCACTAACAATATATCATCCTCTCCTCGAGAACGAAAGGTCCAGAAAGTAGAAAGAAGCAGACCCAGATCCAACACTAACTACCTCATGTTCAAATGTCCTTCATCGATGAATCGTACGCAGCTCAACCAAGTGTCTACAACGCGGAAACTGCTCCCCAAACGCACGCACAATATCCATATCAGCCACAGGCCGCGCGATATCCAACAGGAGTTTGATCTTTTTCAGCGCACTAAACGCTGGTACCGCCGAGAACACGTGGTCCAGGTCCTCCCAATGAGCCATGCGCAGCCTTCCTCCACGTGGGACGTCAATGAACAGTGCGATCTCGATGGTTTCGAGAGATTGAGGTTCGGTGAGACCCCCGAAGGACGCTACGAGGCATTGGACGGGAGAGTCAGTTTCTGACACGTGGATGCCTTCGGCTTTGATGCGCTTGAGGGATGGAGGGAAGCGTAGGCCTGTCTCGTTGTGGAATGGTATAGACGCGTTACCTTGGATGTTATAAAAAAAAGAAACCAAGAGGGAGGCTCGTGAATTCCGGGTGGTGATAACAAAGAAGAAAGTGTCAAACGCACCAGACAACTCGAAACACTCGAGTGTATCTCGCGCAGCGTGCATCAATTCTCCGATATGCGGGTACAGCGAAGGGTGGTATTCACGGTCGGTGATGTGAAGAGCTCGAAGCTTCGCGACGCTCACAAGGGAACTCGGGTTCAGCAACCATGGTAGGATCGGCATCGTGCGGTTCAGCACGAGGTTTTCGAGCTCCACTACCTCATGTGGGGCGACTGCCATGCTGTTCTGCCTCGACCATGTTTGCAAAGAACGCGGGCTGTGGGGCGCCGTGGTTGACGAGCTATCGCCATCGTCCGAGCTAGCAGGGCGTGATTCCACGATTCCCTCAGATGTCGTAGATATAATATTGTCAACGACCGCCACGAGTTCCCTCGGGGTTTCCCCAACACCCCCACTGACCACCCTCATAAATTGCAGATCCAACTTTTTCAACTGCTTGGACGAGCTCAACAACGTCCTGAAATCTGTAAAGTTCGGCACGTGGCAGTTCCACAAATCGATGTGGACGATCGTGGGGGACTTGCAGAGCATTAGCAGCGCCCCCATAAAGTCTGATGAGAGGTGGCCAAAGTAGACTTCATGGAGATGGAGGGTGCGGACGGCTCTCAGGGCACGAAGGATGGATGTGAATATGGGTTCAATTGATGGCCAGAAGGAACGTGGGAGGGTGTGTGCGCGTAGGATGGAGAGAGAGCGAATGACATCTGCGAGCTGTGAAGGTCCTGTGATGAGCTCGTACAGTTTTGTGTAACGCTCTATGGACTGAGTTGCCGCTTCGTGATGGACGTTTCGTCGGTTTTTCGTCGGGGTTGTTGTGGGGTAGATGGGGTTAAGATGGGAGTCATCATGGGCAGCTGTGTAGTCGTAAAGAGGCTCTCGGATGCATAATTCGATGGAATGAAAGAGATGAAAGCGGCTGGAGAGGTGCCAAGACCTCGATACAAGAGTTGTTCGGGTGAGAGTGGTTTGGTCGGAATGGAGGTAGGATATGATGTGGTCGATTAATTCCGATGGAAGTTCCGGTGGATTCGAACCGTGCTTTAACCTCTTATCAATCGAAGATAAAAGCATGAATCGAAGGGGCGAAGAATGGGAGAGGGGAATGGACCCGGGATGGGAGGGAGAAGTTATGTACTGTACTTGCAACATGGAGCTCGTCGTTGGTATTCGAGAGTTAGTATTTCCCTTTTGTATTCGAAAATGAAATTCGACTGTCAAGATATAAAAGAAAGGGTTCTATCCTCCCATGGCCAGTATCTTATTCACCCTGCAGCTCGACTGTCGGTTATACTTGCATGTATATGACCAACCTCCCTCCCTTTCTCATCCACGCTCCAGCCTCCAGGGGGAGGCCTAAAACGAGATCTTGAAACTCTCCCTTTCGGATGCATTACCGCGCACTACGTCGCGCGCTAAGATAATCGAGGGAAGACCCTGAGAATGTATTGAACCGAGGTACTCCCAACTATAACCATAAATTATGTATGTCCATTGAAAGGTTCAAACGATCCCACACAGCGACGTTCAACGGAACCTTGGTAACCACAAAGGCTCACAAAAGCCGCAACAACCATTCTGACCTCATCATAGTTCTTTCCATAAGGACTGACACGCGAGCGAATGAAGGAGACAGGGCCGGCATTCCACATCCCCTAGGTATGCCCTCCTGTTCTGATTTCTTGGCGCTGCGGGGTCAGGCTAGGTGCGGCACCCTGCGGCGTCGAAACCTTCCAAGAAAGAGAGGAAAATTTCCCTCTTTATCGTCTGTGCTCCAAGCGGACCAAAGGGTTAATTTGGGCATTTTTTTCCTCAAGGAAATGCAACGGGGGGCAGCCACCCAATTTATGTGGTGAGATTCGATGCACTGGAAAGCGTATCGAGCGGTCTCCATTATTGACCCCGACAGCCGAGTCAAGATGCTCAGTGGACGTGCTCCGGCCCAACCAACGTCCGACTCGGAACTCGTTGCCTCTCAATGAGCGGTGCTACTGATATGCACAACAGTTGGGCGCGGAGCGTCCAGATCTCATGCGACAGGTTCCCTGTTTTCAATCTCCATAACCATCGGACTCGGACTTGCAGAAAAAAAAAGACCCAAAGTGCCGGACCTCGCTTGGCCTTGGTAAGCTCTGGTATCCCCACCTTCAGGAGGACGCGACAGGAACGCTTGCGCAATCTCATTTAGGGGCAGCGGCACAGGAGGCCGCGAAGTCCATTAATTTTTTTCCCTTGACCCTTGAGCTGAACCCTCAGTTGGGCTGGCAAAGCCAATGCCGAGCACTTGTTGCATCTAGATCTTGTCTATGCCTCTTCGTTCGTCGCATATTGTGTTTCTCCGTTGCTTCAACACAGGACGGTGTTGCAATTTCCCCCATTTGCGCACGCGGAATGGAACAACAATTAAATGAAGAGGTTTTACAGGCACCCACCAAAGCGACGATAACTACAACGATAACTATCGGAACTGTTCATCCAGCCACTCTCTGAACGCGAACAACCCATCCTGCTCCCCCAAAGCCGACTCGGGCTTCTCTTCAGCACCTTTCTCTCCCACCTTTTGACCAAGTTTGGTTGACGTTCCAACAAAGGATACCTCTCCACCTTCCCAATCTGCAAACCTGAACGTACTCCCAGCGGGTCCACTGCATTCTAGCCCACCCAACTCCGACCGCTCTCCTTCCCCACCAAGACTCTCGACTCCCACTCCTCCTGATTGCGCTACTCTGCGTCTCTCGAGTTCACGTTCAAGGACGGTTTTCACGCGGTTAACAGCGAGAGCTGTCGACGTGTTTTCAGCACCCGTCCCACTTTTGAGCAAGTCCGTCTTGTTAGCAATTATAAGCAAGCTTGGAGGGGTAGTCGAGGGTGGTAATGAAGTGAGGGTGTGCAGGACATGATGAAGATGTCTGTCAACCGAATAGACCGCGAATTGGTCAAAGTCAGTTAAAAGGTATCGTTGTATCACCACCCAACACATACTCTGCGACTGTAGCACCGTTTCGTGATACAGTACTGGCATCTACGACGAATGCGACAGCTTTGGCTGTATCAAGATGTTCCACGTATTGATCGCGGATGCGGGGATGCCCTGGAACGTCCAAGACTCGTATCCGCTTTTTTGGGTCCGAGAGAGAGAGGATGGCTGTATTTGGTTGGATGGAAGTGTGGGTTGGGAGACTCTGTCCATACGCTAACTGTGGATATATACAAAACGTCGTCAGTGGGTGAGTTGGTGAGATGGAAAGAACGAAGAAGTACGCACGGAAGAAAGAAGTGATGTTTTGCCACCATCCGAGGGACCCAGAAGAAGAAGTGTGTTTCCTCGAGATTTTGAACGTTTTCCATTGAAGAAGAAGAATACTAGGTGTTTCGGTGGGGTAAATACGAATATTCGGTTGCACATGGTGATAGAATGGGCGTACGTGCAATTAAAAGAGCAGCCACAACTAGGGAACCCACAGCTAGGGTGAATGGAGTAAACGATGAAGCCACTGAAACGACCTCTGGGGTTTCAACAGGTAAATAGTCTTCCATCGCTGTTGTCGTCGTCGTTGGCGGTAAATCAGGTCCTTTGGAGCCGCTTGCTGGAGTCCGTGGTCATGCTGTTTGGTTCAGAAGTCAATGACAATCAACGACTTAGTACAACAACAGACAACAACGCTTTGACGCGACTTCCGAGTTCGACAGAGTCCATAAGTACTTACACTCCTCCTCCTCTCGTTGTTTCCCATATGCGTGATGCGGGCTTATTCAATATAAAACGGGCTCTGCCTCGTATGGTTAGTTTTTTCTTCCCTATTGTCTTGCGACCTCAATCACTAACAACAAGCAGAGTTGGTCACCTAAAAATCTTTACAACCTATGGAACCGCACCTCAGGCGAAAAAGTCGACGAGATTCGCTTTACTCGCACAACCAACTCCCTTTTCCAACAACGCTGGAAATCAAAAGCCGTCGTACGCGCCTACCACGGTGACTATATCAACGAAAAAATATTTAAACGTTGGTATCTTCCCGAAACCCTCCCCGACGTGCGGCCACGCAGAAAGGTGTTGCTTGGAGACGACGCAGCCGCCTTGGAGGAGTTTGCTAAGCGGAAGAAGAAGGAAAAGGACCATGAAGCCGAGGTGGAACAAAAGGGAATGGCGCCTGTTGGAAGTTTGATGTTCTCCGAGGTGGAAAGAAGAATAGACGTGTTCATTTTTAGGTGTTGCTTCGCACATAGTGTATACGAAGCGAGGAGGCTCGTTATCCACGGCGACGTTCTTCTGAACGGTAAAAAGGTGTGCCTACGATTTCGTTTTCCATTCTGCTTGGTGCACGAGGGCGGTGTATTTTTTGAACTGACATGATGTCCTTAGCACCAAAACGCCAACACCAGACTCGCACCTGGTGATATGGTCTCCGTCAATCCCGACGCCATCCGATTCTTCAAACCCCCCAATGGAGAATTCGACGAGGTCAACAGCGACGTACAAGCCATTCAACAACCAATCAAAGACGCAGAGGCGACCACACATCAACCCGACTCAACCGGAAAGCAATTAACCCCCTTCTACCTCCCACCTTACGCCTCACCTTGGTTATTCATCCCCGCATACATCGAGCCCTCCTTCTCCACCTGCTCTGCCGTCTACGTGCGTCACCCTACTGCTCGTCCAGGGTACTCTGAGATCCCCACTCCTTACGACGCCGACGGTGAAGTCGTCCGTTTCGCCTGGGAGTGGTACGCCCAAAGACGCCCGAGGATCCGGTCGAAGGCGCAGTTGGCGCGTATGCCGGAGGACAGGGCATTAGCGCAGATGGAGGTGGACATGAACGAGGAGAGGAGGAAGCACTTGCACGGAAGAGCAACGAGGAAGGTGTTTACAGGGCATGTTGCGTTGACCCACAAAAATTGGCGAGCGCTGCCCCGTAAGCTTCACCATGCTTGGGTGATGGAAAGCATCTATAGTGACGATGTAGACAAGGATTCAGCGAGAGGTTGATTTTCGGGAATTGGCCACCTCTGTGTCTTGTAGTTGGTCGTTCAATTTGTCTCCTATAATCACCAATCCCGAACGACCCCGACTCTTTCTTGTCAAGTGACCAACTTAGGAACAAGTAGCAGAACAACATCATCCCGTACACATACATTGCAAAAGATATCGAGGACGATACAAATACACAAACTATACGAGCCCAGGATTCAGTCTTATACAACAACAACAGTCGAATGGCGCGCCATCGTTGCTCGTCGTAACATCTCCAATCTTTCGCATAGCGCCTTCCACATCTGCGTAAACGTCACTGACATAGACCGCTGCCTTCGCACTGGCGTAAAAGTGAAAGTAGTACTGCCACTAGCATCAGTGCTCGACAGCACCTCCCCATTATTCTTCTCCTCTCCTTCCCTTGGAAGACCAGTTTCAATGTCAGCAGGAGACCTGGAAATGGCGATGACTGGAAAAGTGTGAGGCGCAGCACCGTGACCCCCATCTTGTTGAGGAAGATCAATACGAATGGGATGAACGTCCCGACCCCCACCCGCAGTCAGACTGGTGCGATTGGCCATCTCCGAATGCTGGAAGTCACGGCCAAGGGAGACTTGAACGATTATCAACGTAGGGAGAATGCCCTATTGAAAAGGAGGGACGAACAGAGGATTGTTGAGAG
Source organism: Macrocystidia cucumis (assembly GCA_001179725.1). Lineage (NCBI taxonomy): Eukaryota > Fungi > Basidiomycota > Agaricomycetes > Agaricales > Macrocystidiaceae > Macrocystidia > Macrocystidia cucumis. Next base: position 679 of record CEMH01201406.1, on the reverse strand, counting down.
AGAGAASTTTTTCTTGTGAAGGGAAAGAAAMAAAGCGACTTACGACGATTTGGACGAGTCCGGCGTCTAACAACGCCTGTAGCAATAATTCAATATGCAGCTTTCACTTGAACGATACAGATTCCCCACAAGGGGAGGAAGGGGATGGTGCGAGGGGGGACTCACACTTCTCGTAAGCCCGAACAGAAAAAGATAAGAAGTGTATAAACTGCCCGATTCAATCCTACAACATCCAAAATAAAATAAAATTGCGGTTTTATCAAAAATCAAAGTTTCGTTGTGTCAGGTTTTGGATGAAAGGTGGCAACCAAGGTGAAGTGAAGTGAGGTGAAGCAAACGCATTACTCACATGGCAAGAATAGCGATATCAAATCGCTTCGTCGTCCTTTTCGGTAAAAGAATGCGTGTACGTGTGGCTAGCCAAGCGATCCTCGAAGCTAATGATGCGCGCAGACAAGGTTATATAGTTATACGGATGAGGGATGTGCCACACAATAAACGACATACCGGTGAGCACGCTGAGCAGGAAGTTCAATCCTAGAGTGATGAAGAGCATGAAGGACTCGAGGTTGTACCCCGCCAAGGAATCTGTTATCCCAGCAAACGACATCGTGTTGACGAATCCCAGCGCTTTCGGAACGATTCATGAGTATTTCCATTATTTCGCCGACTTTTGCTT
>CEMH01201402.1:112-21219 GCA_001179725.1 Macrocystidia cucumis | reverse complement strand
GATGGTGTAAGATCTTGGAACCGCCCACTGCATTGAATGGTGCGGGGTCAATGTTTCCACCGTTTACGTCGCCGCAACATGCGGTGATTATGGGCCCCCAACAATCGCCCAGTCACAACCCGAAAGTCCATTTATGGCTCCGAGCTGTAGAAGTGACGTGGATGGACGGCGTATCGTCAGCGACGCCGACGAAGTGCCAATGTGTTGACTTATCCCCTTTGAATTACCAGGCATTTATCAAGGCCGAACAAAGAAAAATGAGAGCTCGGATCGCGGTAGGTTCCGATGCATAGGGTGGCGACATGTGTCATGGCCAGTGACAATGCACAGTTTCGTAAGTGTGTGCGGGGTTCTGATAAGTCCCGAGAACCCAGATGGTAAGCCAAGCCGATAAGTGGAGTCTACCCCTCAAATTCGCCTGGCTATGGTGGGATATGGGGGAGAGGAGTAGGGCGGTTTCTTGGAAATTACGTTGCGGAAGCTGCGTACCGTGTTGATACCGTAAACCTCCGCAATCCAGTCCCCCTCGCACAAACAGCGTGTCGCCCAGGCTCGTCAGGGTTCTCCCAGTTCGATGGCATTGATCTGGAAGAGGTGAAAAGAATTAGATTTTTTCTCTTTCGTCTGTTTACTTAAGATCAGAGTCAGAGATGACGGTTCCAAGCGACTGAAGCCCTCACAGTGTCATTGATTTTGTGTGGGACATCAAGTCGTGAATGATGGGCGCTTCTGAATCTTTGTTGACTCAGCTTGACAAGAGACCTGGTCTGGTTTGATATGAAATCCTCACGGTGAAGACTTTTTGGCCTGGAATGACCATTAATAGAGAAGGATGCAGTGCTTCTGTTTGGGCCTGAATGTGATGGAACAATTGCTGAAGAGACGTAACTTGATATTTCCAAACCATCATGGAGGGCGCACTCGGTTCCTCCTTTGCGTACGTTGTCTTGGCCGTTGCTTCTATAGTCCTCGCAAAGAGGCTGTATCAATCGCGCTCTCTGGTGAAATCCATTCCTGGACCCCCCAGCCCGTCGTGGTTGTTTGGTGAGTGTTTTTGCCCACGTGATGCCTCAACATCGCGTTTCGCAGTGGAGTTGGTTCTTAACTTTCAACTGCCACTCGTAGGACACTCACCTTTGCTACTCCTTGAGGAACCTTACGGGAAGTTTGAGTTTAAGTGGCAGGAAAAATACGGGACCGTTTATCGGACGAAGGGGTGTCTTGGGGTGAGTGCAATTTCGATTCGTGGGGGTCGTTGATCTGACCATGAATGGGTGATGCGTCCAACTTTCAGGAGGATAGACTAGTGATATCAGACCCTACTGCACTGCGACATATACTAGGAAACCCGACTACTTTCGTGAAATCGCGTCAGCAACAATTGATAAACCACAATGGTCTTGGAGAGTCCAGCTTGCTCGCTGTTGAAGGTGAAATGGGTTCGAATACTGGATAGAGGGAAGGTCAAAACTCAACTACATGACAGGTTCAACGCATAAACGGCTGAGAGCGGTTATGAACCCGGCTTTCTCTGCATCAAGCATCCGTACTTTAAGTCCCGTTTTGGAAAAGGCTGCGCGAGAGGTATTTCATATGGAGGCGGTCCATCCATTCAACAAACTTACAATGATAGCTGTCGGCTAGGTGGGAAGCGCTTGCCGCCATCGACGACTTCAAGTCCGCTGTTAATGTCTACCCGACCTTACATGATACCACGTTACAAGCCGTCGGAGAGGGTACGATTGTCCTTCTATGACCCAAGCTTTCCCGACTCATACAGTTCTCGAAGCTGTGATGGCCTACGATTTCAATGCAGACGTTGCGTTTGCCAAACGATATCATAACCTCGTGTTCGTTCGTCCCTAATGTTCATAATTCTCCTAATGATGTTTGGACTTAGCATGATTGCCTCCGCTCGATCCAAAGCCCTCGTCTTAGCCGACGGCATGCTGCCCTACATCCCATCGACTTTGGTCAAATTCCTTATCAAAACAGCACCACCTCCGGCGCTCCGCCAATTGGTTGAGCACAGGAAAGCGACAAATGCCCTCGCAGAGACCCTTTTAAAGACTAAAATTGATGTCCTGAACTGTGGGGAAGAGCCGGAAAAGGATCTCTTCAGCATCATAGGTTCGCTTGCGTTTATTCCTCATATCGCATCAGATACTAAGACTTGTTATGTCCGCAGTCGGCGCGAATAGTGTGACAGCGAACAGGATGACTTACGAGGAAATATTAGATCAGTTTGGGACAGTGACGTTAGCGGGGGAGGACACGACAGTGAATCCGTCGTACTCTAATCCATCATTCTCTGCTAAACATTTCTGCAGGCGAACAGTTTGGCTTGGGCGTTTTACGAACTTGCGAAGCATCCGGAGTGGCAAGAGACCCTCCGAATTGAAATTGGAACCGCTCTGGCTCAAGGACAAGGTCATGAGATCGCGGACTATGATCGGTTGCCTTTTTTGAATGCCCTTCTCAAGGTACGAGCCACTACATCAGAAATTTCTTTCCTGTCATGCTCACATTCACTTGTTGTCGCGGCTTGGCCCATGTCGATGTGTGTGGATAGGAGGTACTACGAATCTACGCCACCGTTCCACAGACAGAGAGGGTGGCAGCGGAGGACTCCGTGATCCCGTTGTCGGCGCCCATCAAGACTGTTGAAGGAAGACTAATCTCAGAAATCCCTGTGAAGAAAGGCCAACATGTGATCATTGCCATCTCTTCGTACAACAGGTGGGCAACTTAACTTCTTCCGATTACTCATCGGTTCTCCGAACTGATCGTGGGGTGATAATTGCAAACAGACTACCGTCGGTTTGGGGGGCCGACGCCCATGAGTTCAAACCGTCACGGTGGCTTTCTGGCGAAATGGCAGCGAAGGGGGCGTCCTTGGGACCCTATTCGAATCTGTAACTATTTTGACCTGCTCCTCCCACCCAAATCTCGTTCGCTCATTTTCCAACACAGGCTGTCATTCTTGGGTGGCCCTCACACATGTATTGGGTTCGTCGTCCAAAATACCTCATTATTAGCTTCGCATTGATATCACAACAATCATAGGTGGCGCTTCTCGTAAGTCCGTTGTTCTTCCACCCTCCTTGTCTCGTCCAAGCCTCGACCCGCCTGACAACGGCGCTCCACCTCTCCAGCTTGGCAGAGATGCAAATCATCGTTACAGAGATGGTGCAAAAGTTTAGATTTTCGCTCCCCAGCGACGTGGCGATCCACCCGTCGTATGCGATCACCTTGGTGCCGATGTCGACGAGTTCGGACCCAAACGCACGTCCGACTTTACCACTCATTCTCTCTCGTCTAGAGTAGAAAAACCCACGTGCATACTCCTCGACATGTCCCTTTTCCAACTCTAACGACTCTTGTCCTTGTCATTCATCCATGTTTACATCTCTCCACGCTGCGCCTTTTCACGACTGTCGAACCTTGGGTAATTCTCAATGATGGGTGGGTGATGTATGGCCCCAGATACTTGTAAATAGAAGCATGAGAAACCACAATGAATCGTGGTTCTTTAGGCCTCCCTCGGAGCCGCGCTTTGCAAATATTCTACCAAGCAATGCTCCCAACTAGCCTTCTCGACGACGGCGGAGCATCATGATAAGATCGATCACAGGGGTAATTGGAAAACCCTTGTGTGATTTAATTTTTTCAACCACCGTGACTTGAAGTTGAGGAAGATTTTGATCGTCAAGCACTGCAACTCATCATTCCGAGCCTCTAGGCCCTCTGAATACGTCCTTCTCGATCGCACATTTCGAGGCACACTTCTTATCGAGAAGTTATCGTTTTTCTCGCGACTAGCACCAGCGCAAAACTGCAAAATTCACCCGGTGGACGATAATGAACCAGTTTTGACTTGCTATCTGCCATACAACACCACTTCCATCAGTCGACTCTGAATACCTTGAATGCTCTAGAATACTTGGAAAAGTGGATATAGGGTGGCTCTGTCAAAATTGGAAGGCTCGGCTGGGCAGTGTATTTGCGATATCGTTCCATCATTCAATATGCATTCCTCGTTCCCCCATCATCGAACTCCCCACCGGCAGGAATCCTTCTAAAAACAAACGGCGATTAGATCGATATGTCCATCATCATCATCATCAACATTCTCGTGGACGATTACCGACTCCGCATCATTCGCAAGGATATCCGTGAGTATGCACACCCTCTTTTCTCGTGGGTTCCTGGTCATTTGCTAACTTTGGGAACCTGATACCGACACAGATCCCAAAACCGCCATCAGGGGGCAAGTGCCCGTCTTAATCTGAAGGACCGTCTGCCACGGAATTAGGGAGCGTCTATGTCTCTTCCATTGGGAGCTTCAAGTTCGTTCTCCCGGTTCGACTTGTTTTGGATACAGGCTGTCAGACGTATCTTACACCGTTGTCCCACCTGCCGAGGCACTTCATCAAGGAGGGGAGACAAATTGGTTTCGTCGCCCAGAAACTGATGACCGTCGGTGAACGGTAGTCATCGATCGTTCCGTTGACAGAAGGCTTCTTGGACGGATACTAGCGGGTGTTTCCCTCCCTCACCCCCCTCCCAACTTGATACTTGTTTCATCGGGAAAGGACAGTCGCTTTGGCAACGCATGCACGGAGGCGAAGGAGCTGAGAAGGTAACTACGAAACAGGACCGTTGGAGATCGAAGTGATGGTATGCCAGAACGAGTCTTCTTTTCATCTATGCGCGCAAAGACCCCGCCTCTCCGCCATACCCGTGCCAACAGTGTCGATGACGCCTACTTTCTTCCTACTTTCGTATCGATCAAGTCTTCAATCTTTTTCCGGGACCAAATTTGACGTACGCCCTTCTCACGGCCACTGCACTGTATAAGATTCAAAACGCTGGATTATTTTTGTGGAAGGAAGGAAAAGAGAAACAGAAAAAAAAGGGGGGAGGAAAGATGATTGGATCAATCGCAGAAGCGCTTCCTTTTGTCCCGGTCTTGTGGATTTGATGTTCCGTGATTTCTTTTGTCGTGTTGTCTTGCATGTGCTCTGATTGATTGATTGAGTGATCCTCGGGAGAGACGCTCCCACTCAAATCATTTTGGGGGGGAGGCGGCGTCTAACGGAGACGTGTTCCCCGCCAAGCAAAGTCGAGCTTACAATCGAATGGAAAAAAAAAAAACTTTCGGGCACAGAGCGGAAGACTGCGCAGGTTCGTTGAGCTGGGGTCTCACTTGAAAAACCTGCAGAAGAGAGAAACTGGAAGACTTCTCGCGATGAGGAAGGGATGCTTGTCATTGATGGTACCTAATCTGGCCATCAGGTGAGAAATCGGCCAAGATTCAGGAGCTTTTACCACGACAAACCCGAAACAGCGAGCCTTGAACTCGAGAAGTTCGAACTGGTGACCAGACTTTCCTCCACATAATAAAAATACTCGCTATAAAACACTTCGGGAGGTATTATAATGGGACCTCGTGTTTCAATGAAAGGGGGAGATAGGCATTGGGGGGGAAAGTGTAAACGTCATCGGTAATTAGTGGACATATGATATCCGGTTCCCAACAGCAGCGCGCTGTAGACTCTGGGTAATTCTTGATGACCCATCGAGTATAGCGAAATGATGTTGAGGGCGATCATGTTCATATTATCTCCGAGTCGAATGGGGTTCAAGATGTCTTTTACATTGCAGAAGAAAACAAGGCCAAGAAAACACGAAATAACCTCCAAATAGAATCCTAATAAGATAATGCATGGAACGAAGATGATAGGACGAGGAAAATGGACAACTTGAACAGGAGGAACATTTTGTGAGAAGTGAACAAAGGATGAATAAATAAGGAATGACATCGCAGAATCAAAGTCCATACATCCGCCGCTCGAAGTACATCAAAGGTCTGCTCGTGTGTTCATCATAGTCGGACCGGCTTGTCCCTCACGTCTCTCTATGTGTGTATTGAAAGATAACATGAGCTCTTCGAACGAAATGATGTGAGAGGAAAGTGCCATGCACGTACCTCAAGATGGTCTAGACTTATGTCGTTCACAATCGTCCTGTCAGTCTGGCTCGTAATCGTGACTCCACCCCCGCTCTTGTTCTCGCTGAACGAAAGTCCGGCAGAGAAGGGCAATGTCCTGGTGGACTGTCCTTGAGACCAGTTCTCGTAGGATGAATCGGCGGGTGCTCCAGAGCTTCCGGTGGGTTTGCGGTGAAGGAATGCTCGGTTGTTGAAGGTCACAAGAAGTGTGTTGGCATATCTGGAGGTTGGAATGAGAAAAAAGCAAGGGAAAGCGATGGCTAAACACACATTTTACCAAGAACGATCGTTCTAACATTGTGATCACAGCGTTAGTCATGAAGTCAGCTTAGAGGTCGATCTACTTACGGGCAAATGAAGTATGTCGTGTTCTAGAGGAAAGTTCAGAAAGTCATCGAACCGAAGCGGTCATTGAACTCACGGGTAACCCAGCGAATAAGATGAGACCAATGAGTGCGATTGAAGCTACAAGCTAGTGTAAGCTGCGAAAATCTGGAACGAAGCGTGGATGCATACCAGACAGAGCATTCGTCTCGACCGTCAAACGTATAATTCGGTTCACGATATCGTTTGTCTGGCGATGCTGGTTGCTGGACGATTTCAGGAGCTACACTAAAGTTAGAGACCTTACAGTTAGACGCAGTGACTGGTTAACTTACATTGTATGTCATCGTTGAAGCGATCATGATATCCGCAACCGCATCCCCCACAAGCCAGAGCTATAATGCATCAGTTAGCAGAGCAAGGCGCGCAAGATTTGATGTGGTCATACATAGACAAGCACTGTCTCATTCGCACGTTTTCCGACATTGTTGGCGATGTGAGCCTTGGTTGAGGGTAAGTTGACTAAACGGTCCACTACACAAGCCTGCGTACCTCTACTCCCCCGACAATTCCAGCAATAGCTTGAAGGAGGGAGACCTGACACAAAGTGTCAGGGAACCTTCGCAGAAAGTTGTGATCATCAACTTACTGCACCAATGAGGATACACCACCACCAACTTGATCTATTGATGATGAAGATGCGGTAGCAGAAGAAGCCTTGGACGATCAAAGCCATGAGGGAGCCCATGACCGGGGTGTACCACACAGAGAGACGTGGGTCGGCGAAATTGAGGACGTTCCCGAATCCAGCCGAAAACCATTGAAAGATATCCACCCCATTCATGACAGTCGTCACCGTCTCATAAGCGAAGACAAAGTAGACTGCGAGGTTGTAAGTCAGACGCCTCGTATGTGAGTGGTTGACCCATACCCAGGTACTTGATGGTCAAGTTATCCTTGGGGAATGAGATACGGTAAATGTCTGATCGGTGCTTGAGCATCGCAGTTCGTGATCAAGGAAGAGTGATGCTCACAAACTTGGACCGCCAAGACTCCATAGAGTGTGAAGTTGAACAGAGATCCAAAAAGCTAGCATGGGCGATCAGATGAGGGAACAAGTCAATGATGACATCGATCGTCATACCTGTGAGGCGGAACTGCCGAGCAGGGTCAGTATGAATTCAAATGGACAGGTTGGATGAAATTTGCACATACATCGCAGCAATGTTGGGAGGAATCGGGGGAAGGACGCCTGGCGGGAGCGGCGGTGGTGGGGCGGACATCGTTAGAAGGTCTTCTTGAGGGGGTCGAGGATGGATAGAAGCTGCTGCGTGTTTCCCGATGTCAAACCGAGTAATGAGAGAGAGGAGACCGAGGCAAGGTGTCCTTAAGGCAAAGGATTTATAACGAAGATGCACCGCCCGCGGCTACTCCGAAAAGGCATTGGGTTCTGTATGGGGTGAAAAGTGATCGCAGAGCAGAAATAGCCTTCGACCACGGGAGCGTGCAGTCATTTGACCCAAAGACGGCAATGTGGCAAGATCGTTCTGTAACCTATCGATCATTCCCTGATGGAGTGTCGAATCCTTAGATATGGGCGTGAGTGTGAGCCTGTCAATCAATCCCAAGATTTCATCGCTGTGTCAAACCTCACAACTTGGGACATTGACTCGTCCGCTCCGAATCCGCGACGAAACAAAGCAGTTCAGCTCAGTTCAGCTCGTTTCAACTTTTTGAACCATTCTCTACTATTACGTAATTACCCACGACTTGACCGGCAACGTTCTTCATGTTCCGCCATTGACGGCCCTTCGACAAACGTCCCTTCTCTGCCCTTTTGTCTATCGCCATCATGTACATATGGATTTGCTGAATAGTGTCAAGCCTTGACGATAACTCAGTTGAACAGCTGTTGACTCGTCTGGAGACGGACAGAGACGGACAGTCAACGGCCAGCCGCAAATGATGCAACGATAACAATCAAAATCACCCTTGACTTCGAGTTCAAACATTGCGATGCGGTTTACCGATGTCTTGTCGCGTGTCGAATCTCACGGCCTTCACCCGCGTAACTGTTAATAACATCGCTTTCGATTTCATAGCTCCGTAAACCGGAGAAAAGTAAAACATCTCTTCCGCCACGTTTCTCTTTCCTTTTCGAGATTTATGGACTTTCGGTTTAGATGATTAACGGGACGTGCAGTACATATGCTTCCCAATACGTTAGATTCACCACTTAACATGTTCCACCAAACTCCAGCCCAACAGTGGTCTCACTCAGGATTGAGCAGTGGCCTCATCCGTCTGCCTCCCATCAACTTGAAACCTTGGGTATGTGTAGTACTTCAACTCTCCGCGGAATGAATACTTGAGGAGGCTCAATCAGATTGATCTGACCCGCATATCTTATTTCGCGGGGACCATGGTCGTCTTTTGGCCTTTTGGTGCGTTTCTGATGCAGAAATTCTTCAAGCCCGTCTGATTGACTCATCCAGCATGGGGGCTCACCATGGCCGCCCGCACCCTTCAATTACCTCTCCCACAATTTGCGTCTCTCTTCGTATCCGGGTTTTTTGGAGCTTGCCTGTCCCACAGGTAAGCTTCGATTTTTCCGTCAAATTTCATGCCAGCATCTCAACATGAACTCTACAGTAAGTAGTCAGTTCCCTCTCTGTTTCAACCTTTATGTATCGTTCTTTTCAACTAGGTGCCGGTTGCGTCTGGAATGACATTCTTGACCGTGATTTTGATGCACAAGTTGGTATGTACCACTTATATCATGTCAATTTCCAAACGCAGACAATGACACCTGATCCACTCTGCCGCCGACAGCGCGCACAAAGCTTCGTCCAATGGCCGCGCGCAAGATCTCTGTTCCTGGCGCTTCGATCTTCCTTTGTGTCCATCTGGTCCTCATGGTTTCCTTGATCTGGAAGGTCAATCCCCTCGCGTGAGTCACGGGTCCCCACTGCATCACTCTCTGAAGAAAATTTACACACTCCTGTTCAGCTGGACCATTGGACTTGTATCGATCTTCCCGCTCGCTGGATGTTACCCTTTCATGAAACGGATAACCTATTGGCCCCAAGCTTGGCTCGGTTTGTGATCGCGTAAGCTCCCCAGACGCGGTGTCACTGATGAAACCCAAAGGAATCGCCATCAATCCAGGAATAACTATGTCCTGGGCGACGACGAGTGGAGCTGTGCCGAAAAGCGCGTTGGCGCTGTACGGTGCTTGCTGGTCGTATGTATTTCACATTACTGCCACCGACGCGTTGACTGATGACAAAACAATAAAAAAAGGTGGACGCTGTGGTATGGTGAGCAAATCTGTAGCGCACCTCCGTGGAGGTTTGTTGACGGCGTGCGCTTTAAGACACAATTTACGCATGTCAAGATAAAAAGGATGATGTGAAGGCTGGCGTTAAGTCCACGGCAGTCCTTTTCGGAGCGCGCGTAAAGACTATTTTGTCTTTCTTCGGAATCCTAGTCATAGCTGGATTGGTCGTTTCGGGCGTTTGGAATCATCAAACATGGCCATATTACCTTTTCAGTGTCGTGGGGGGAGCCATTCATCTTTTCTGGCAGATGTACACTGTCGATGTCGACTCACCGAAGAGTTGTTGGAGCAAGGCCCGTCCATCACGTCCCATTGCTAACAATCATGAATAAACTCACGACCTTTGACAGTTCCATTGCAATGCCTTCTACTTCGGTGGTATAGTGGAATTGGGGCTCTTTTTGGATTACCTGCTCGCCACCATCTCGAAGTCATAGATCCCTTATTCGCGATGAGGTAACTCGATTTCTTTTGAAGGATGTTTGAAGTGTACTACCAGTGATGATCATTTTCTATTCTTTACTATGACCCCGATTTCTGCATGATTTCCTCACGACCCTCCCCCCATTGTTTGCGTACTTGCTACGATTTCCCTCGAAGTTCCGATCAATGATACCATCTGGTCTTGTAGAAGCCCTCGCGTTCGTTCCTACATCACATTCCAAACGGAGCAGGAAAGGGCGAACAATCCAACAATTCTTACCTATTTTTACATAACGAAGAACAAAAAGCGCAAGGAGCTCAAACGACTTCACACAGTGGTGGAATTGCAAAAGAGTCAAGAGTCCCACCCGACGGAGCCCCTTTGATAGGTTTCATGTGTTTCGTGAGAGCGATGCTGTGCAACGAACCACGCATGGGTGCATGACAATGTCAAAACGTTTTGTGTAATTTAGGGATGAGAGATCTTCGACCCTGGCTCGATCGTTCAGGGAAAAACCGTTGTGGCGCGCATAACCGAGGGAGGTTCGTCACTGGCACAAGGCGCTGCTAAGATGTGGGAATGTGGAGAAGAGTGTCCGACGGCGGGAGACCGATCCGCATCACAAGGTAAATCCTTGTGCACTCATCCCACCTTTTTGACACGCCCGCTGGTGACTCGTGATGAGAGGGCATGTTCGGATACTGTGAGAGTACGCATGTCTTGTGCTGGGATGAAGCGTAACGCCGCCAATTTCCTTCCTTGTCCAGCAATTCAGGGATTGTCAACACTGCCCATCCTTTCGAAATCAACCAGTTCAAGATTCGTATCAATGACAACAAGGTTCGATAAAATGAAAAAAAAGGTAGCTGTGTAACATGATCTACTCTGTCTCCTCAAATTCCCTGATGAGTGCCTCTGCGGCGGCGCTCCGTGGTTTAATACTGCATTCAAAGGGGACGGGTGTCCTGTGAACGGAAAGGTCAGTACAATACAATAAGCTCCCCAGAGACTCCGTTGAGTTTCAGGTCGAGGGTGTCGCGCCCCACTTACGATAACATGGATTCAGTCATGATTGGTTGGAGCTGAACAAGGTTCCCCTCTGAGTCAACTGGTGGTTTGATATTGTACACCGCCAACGTCGAGGACACGAGGCCGAACAGAGACGAATCGACGAAATGCCGCCCGGGACATATTCTACTCCCCGGACCCACAAAAGAAAGGTGGTTGCGAGTCAGTTCACAGAAAATGCGAGTGCGATGCTGGTTGAGAGGGGATTCTGCGAAACGGAAAGGTCACATACCTGCGACCGAATCCAAACCCTGCAACATCCGGATTGCGCGTTTCTGGGTTCATTTTACCATCCTTGAGATAACGCTCTGGTCGGAACTCTTCAGGGTTGTCGAAAACCTCAGGATCGTGGAGAATTGACCTAGAGCATGCGATGAGCGTGCGAGTCAATTTGCGATGTGCTGGATCACTGATGATGATCAGGACCATACCAAGCGTTTCCCATCACGATTGCTCCCTTTGGAATGAAGTATCCATCATACTCATCTGCCTCGGAGGTGGTGTGGGGTAATCCTGAAAACAAGCACTGGATCAATATCAAGTCATTTTGGAAGGGCGCCCGTTGCCACATACCAAGAGGGGTCACGCTCTGCCAACGAAGGATCTCTTTCACAACTGCGTTGATGTAGGGGAGTGTTGGCCGATCACCATACCCAGGCAGTCTTGAAGGTCCAATCACAAGGTCTAGTTCCGCTTGAGCTTTCCGTTGGACCGCGGGGTATATTGCCATTGCCATGAAGAAAGTTTGCATTGCAGAGATCATCTGATTCATATCAACTCAGTGAACGACTTTTTGAGAAAAACTGTTCCTTCCTCACCGTATCCGCCCCACCTATGGGTTGCATTGCACATGACGTCATGAGATGGGGGACAAGTCATAAATAGTGGCGCAGCGTACCTAGATAGGCTACAGCGGCGGCGTCTTGAGCGACATCCACTTGCTCCGCTCGAAGGTCCTCCTCTTCCGGTAACTTCTCGATTTGTTTGGTAACCATCGAGGGAATTGCAGTTCCATTTTTCTAGACAACAACCGGTCAGATTTCCAAACAAACCGAACAGACGAAAGTGATGTGCGGTATCCAATGACATACCAATGCCTCCGCCGCGACCTCGAACGGTTTCTTGATTATTGTCTCATTGACTTTGGAGTAATGCTGTGCAAACTTTTGGAATCCCGCACCAGGGAACCAGCTTGGGACATATTTGAGTATTGGCATGATGTCTACCAAGAATCGACCCGGCGCAGTCGCAATCGTCATTCCAATGGCCGCCTCCTCGGCTTTGGTAATATAAGGGTCGTTCTTTTCTTGGACTTTGATTCCATAGACAATTTTCATGATGGCCGCTGCGAATGAGCTGTAATAGACACAACGAGCGCGAGCACGAGGTGTGGAAATGATTAAAATCAGTTCCTTGGCATTCGGGAGACGAGTTGTGGCAGCAAAGAGGCAATTCTAAAAGAGGGTTGAACGCTGGTGTTGTACGTACTGGCGTATGTGGGTCTTGAGATCCTTTGAATCCGAACCACCCAATAATCGCCGGAGGAAGGCCCGCTGTTCGTGTTCTTGAATCGGTTGGTACTTGGCGATGGCCCCATGGTGGAAATGTTCGAAAAATGCACGGCGGCGGCGTCGCCATACAGGACCGTACGACAAAAAGGGCATGTAATTTGAATGCATACTGTTGATAAGAATCCAGGTCAGCGGCTTGACACTGCATTGTGATCTGAACACTCAACAGTTCAACGACCATGGGCATACGTGGCCGGGCGGAGTATTTGAAGGACCTCTTGGAAAACAAGTCGGTTGTCCGTCTCAATGAGGACAGAACGATGAATGATTGTCCAAAGAACTTGAAATGCATGATGTCGCCTTCGCTTTTGATAAGCATTCTGGGGACTACAAGGTGAACGACAATTGACTCACCATATTCTTTAGACCATTCATCATACACCAACCACGGTCGTTTAGTGGGAATAGAGGTCAATCCGAAAAGGGGTAGTCCTTTAGGACCAGGCGGCAAAGGAAGTCCACGCGGGTTGTCATTGTTGAAACGACGCCACAACCAGACAAGCAAGCCACCGGCAAAGGCAAAGAGATAGGGATGCGCTCTCACTGCATCCATGATGTTGATAGGCAAGAAACTGGGTTCAAGAAGGCTAAAGTTGTTCGAAGCCCTTCTATGCGGGTAATTTATATCTCCACGGCCTCGTGTCGGGATGCATTCATTGAAGATAACGCCCTACGAGTGTCATCTGTTTGCGTGAGAGGCCGCTGAGGTCGCCTCAACACTAAGACAGCCAACTCCAAGGCGGGGTGCCGGCCGCATAGAGGAGTGATTGTCCTAATTGCATTTTGTGATGAGTTATCTTTAGCTTGACGTGAAGAAGCAATGGTGACTGACTGAAGTCAGCAACCATCCCAAGTGGTTTCGACGTGCTCAAAAGGAATGTGGGTCGCCTTGAACGCTTCGTTGTTAAGGGAATTGGTACTATCCTCCTCACAAACGACGACATTCGTATCAAAGGTTGAGTCATTTACGCGACAATGATGATTGTTAGAAACAATCAGTTGTCACGCCACTCGCCTGTGGTTCATTGTCGGCTGCTTCTTCACCAAGGTATTTGACAGTCGGGGGAACAAAGCGTCATTTGTGGGGGTGCCGATAACTATTACTGGCCTCGGCCAACACCCGTGAACAACTGGAAGCATTAAGCATTGTAACCCATCAGTCGTCCTGCGTGGACGACATGGACAGTGGGAAACGGAAGGATAACGACCTGCGAGAAGCACGGAGAACGAGGAAGCCAGCGATTACCTTCGCGCGGACAAACAGTAGGAAAACACCTGACTTCCAGACTCAGAATCTATAGACGTTCTTCGAAGTATAGACACTTGTGATAGCTTCAGCGAGTACTATATTAGAGAAGGAAGGAACGACACTAAACACGTGCTGGTTCACATTGCGGAAGAACATCTTATAGACGACTCAACTCGCGCTGCTCATTGATCGCCATGCAGCTTTCCAAGCTGCGATAAAATCTAGCCCATTTCCCACCGTTCCAAGATGAGATCCGACCCCAACCCTCGTCTCCGGATATCGATTTTAGAAACACGAGGATCCCACCAAGCACGAAATCTGGGTATGTGGGATTTTCCCCAGAGAAGTAGAGATCGTTGGCGGGATCGCTGTCTATCCATTTGGCGAGGCGATCGAATGATTTCTCCGTGCCTCTCCAGGCTTTCTCTCTGGCAGGTCCAGAGCTTTCTACCTCTTCAAGACGTTTACCATATATGTGCTCCATACGCTCTCTGAAATGGATCTGGTCGTCGGGAAGTTTGGAGTGATAGAGGCCCATGATCCAGAGCGATGGAAAACGGGCCATAATTTCTGTTTGGATGTAGTGTTCTACCATTGAGTGGAAGGCCCGTGTCCCGGGTGGAAAGAGCGGTCGGCCCGGTGAGGGGTAGGTCTTCTCGAGATATTCAATGATGGAAGTCGATTCGGAAATGATCATGGGATGAGATGGTGAGAACGTTGAATCGATTAGAGCTGGCAGGGTGTAATGAAAGGCGCCGGAGGGTTTAGTACCCGTTGGTGGGATATTCAGGGAAAGGCAAACAGCCTCAATCGCAGCGGTCGGTATAAATCGCGTTTCATAAGTCAGTCCCTTGTAGTTGAGGACAAACCTCCGGAGGGAGAAGATAAGAACGTGGTTGTCCTCTGCTAATGCACCCATCATGCTTACCGAACTTTCCAAGTATTTGGAGAATTGGGTTGGGTGCGGGTCGGTATGTCAAAGAAAGTTATCTTGGTGGGCTGCATAGTGGGAAGAGTTGGCAAAGGTATTGGCCAAGAGCTATTAAGTCCGACACTGCCCAGGGGCCTTTTAGCAATCATGGCGGCAGCAATGTGGTCAGAGTTTATGCAAACCCGGGTTCGGGTTTGCGGCGTCCGGTCGACTGTTCAACACGCGAATGGTAATTCGGGATCTGTAGAAGGTCGATTAGACGAATTCCCCTGGGCAAACTGGTGTCATTTGTGCACGAATGAATGAGAAGTTGTGAAATTCCTGGGGACATGGCTTGTGGTACTCTCAGGGATTATAATGGGATTATTGACGGTGCCATTCCGAGTGCATGATGGCAGCGGGATTTAGACATGATGATGTAAGAGTGAGAAGTCAAGGCTGTTGGCAAGCAACGTCAAATAAAGCCGACGCCAAACAACACGTGTTCACCGACACGTCCCCTTCGGCTTTCAGTTCGCGTCCAGCGCCCGTCCAGGTTAGGACTCGAGACTTTATTCTGTCCCTTGGCTTTTGACTCTAACAACCCAAAAGTTACGTCTCTTGAAGGGTTAACTTTGAGAACTCTTCTAATGTTCCGCTCGGGCCGAGTGCATCGCGTGCTGCTCAATTACTCCTGAATTCTTCCGTCGTAGGGGCCTTGTGCAAGCCTTGTGTGCATCCAACGAGCCCACAAAAGGCCATCCGGGGCCGACATGGGACCAACTTACCCCCCTCATTGTCATGTATCTCGCCCTCTCTCTTGGTCTTTTGGCTGCCTGGATTCCTCTCRCTCTTGCTCGTCCCCRRTCMTACGCGGTRTGGGCTGCAGATTCGGCCATCAAACGCGGGCAAGGAAACGGATTGGACGCTTCTGGAAAGGCCAGCGTGTCATATGAGCATGGAGAGCTTCAATGGGGTCTCAGACAACTTTTCGAAGTGACGGGGAATGCGACCTATTACAATTACATTCTGACTGGTGCGAACAACATTGTGTTCGACAATGGCACCGTCCACGGGGCTTACGCGTGAGCAGAATCTCTTTATACTGATATTTACAACCTAAGCTTGCCTCTCATCCAGCGTTTCTGACTTTTCTCTGGATCCCGTGAGGTGGGCTGGTTGGAATCTGTTGTTGAATCATCGCGTCTGAATTGCTTTTCTCAGGACGGGGCCGACATTTTTATACCTGTAAGCGATACTCCTTGCTTCCCTCAAACTCTCACGTATCCCTTCAAGCTACGACCGTACAAAGCAAAGCAAGTGGAAGACGGCGGCGGATACGTTCAAACGGCAACTCGATGGCCATCCTCGAACGGCACAAGGGCAATTTTGGCATAAACTCAAATATTACAACCAAGGTTCTGATTTCCCCGAAAACATTCTTTCGTAAACTCATTCCTGCAAGGCTGGTTGGACGGCATATACATGGGCGACGTCTTTTACACCCAATATACGAAGAATTTCCAGTCCACGAACGCGACGGCCTGGGGTGAGTGACTGCCATTGTTGTTCGTGTCCTAGTCGTATGAACGGATGAACTTGCAGCGGACATAGTATCCCAATTCAAGCTCATGTTTGACAACACCATTCAGAAAGCGGGGTCCACGAACAATCTTGGGCTTTTGTACCATGGTTACGACTACTCTCATACCGCGGAATGGGCCGCTGAAGATCGCGGACACTCGCCCGAGGTGTGGGATCGCGCTTTGGGATGGTACATGATGGCCCTGGTGGACGTGCTAGAAATCATCCCGACTACAAACCCAGGTCGTGCGACTCTCCTCACCATCTTGCAAACTCTTTCTCCGAACATCGTCAAAGCAGCTGATCCCACGAGCGGAGTGTGGTGGCTAGTAATGACCCAGCCTGGAAGGGATAAGAACTATTTCGAGAGCAGCGGTGCAGCGATGTTCGTGTACTCGCTACTGAAAGGGGTTCGGCTTGGGTATATAAAAGATGCTGACGGAAGCATCGTCGCTGCCGCTCGGAAAGCTTATCAGTATATGATTGCAAATTGGGTAGTTGCTAAATCCGACGGTACTATGGACTGGAAAAACACAGTTTCGGTATGCACCGCTTCTTTCTCACAGCTTCTAACTCCTCTCACTCACCGAGACCCCTAGGTTGGAAGCTTGAGCGGAGACGGGTCGTTCGATGTAAGCCTGTTTTATCCTGCCGACTGGTGCATCACTCACTCAAAATATCTATCAGTACTATGTTGGAGTTTCGACAGTGGTCAATGACTTGAAGGGGGTAGCAGCCTTCCTGCTTGCCAGTTTGGAGTTTGAGAAACTCTAATTGACAAGTTTTTCTGGTCTCATGCTGCAATAAATACTTGGGCATTGCTCTTCTGAATGGAGGTTACGAACGACCGAATCCCTGAGCCTGCAAACCTCGGCGTTTCGTGCACAGCGCTCANNNNTCAATATTCAATGATGACAGTGACGAATTGTGAGGGTTGCGTTATGATGCTGCGAGAAAACATCACAAGCGTCAACACAGATTGATAAACACTCAAAAGGGGCTTCCACAAAGGGATTGCTCCCGCCTTCAACAGTTCCTCCCCTTGCCTGCGTTCGCCTCTCCTGATCACCAGCACTCATTGTACAATGACTTCCAGTACGTTGACTTTCAAGGCTGGCTTTTTTATTGCTTGCTCAACCAATTCTATGAAACAGAATACATTGTTGTATTCAAGGACAACGTTTCCAAGGACAGAGTTACTGAGCACGCTCAAACGCTCGAAAGCAACGGTACCGCGCTTCCCCTTGATGACGATTGCTCTTATTTACGAAACTAGGAGGTCAAATCACCGACCGTTACGAATCACTTCTTAACGTGAGCCATTCAGCTCGGGGGGTTCATGATCCGCGATGGAGATCAACGATTATTAACCGATGACGACTCCTTTCATCAGGGATTCACCGCAGTCATCCCTGACTCATATCTCTCGTCGTTTCAATCGTTCCACCAAGGTGAAATCGACTACATTGGTGAGCATCTGTGAACCTCCTCCTTCTTGCCATGCATGATCTCGAGACTTGAGCGAACGATCTTATAATTTGATATCCCCAGAGCGCGATGGTACCGTAACCACCCAGTAGGATATCAAATTACGATGTACGATGTAACCGCCGTCTGGGAATGTATATGTCGGCTTCCAGCAATCTATCAAGTTTCTTGCACTCCGAGATGGAAAGTCGCAATTTGCAGTCTCCTCAAAAGCAGAATGTGGTTGCGAGATGGATATAGATGGTAGTTTCGGGTGGTTACGGTCAAACATATCCGACGTTTTTTTTGCGCTCTGTAGACTCCGAGGTGGATATGCTAAATCATGTTCAGGTTGAATGTCCGCTGATGTTCGAAATCGGCTCGAATTGGTGCGCGCTACGCTCGGTGCTCAGAAATGTTTGTAGTAATTCGAAAATGCTCAGAAATGATTTCGAATGCTCAAAACATTTGGCAACAGCTCTATTCGACGATGAATACTGTACCACTACAACTAGAAAGTTACTACCTTTATTTGAGCACTATCTGCTTTTCAAACCATTCTTCCGTTGAGTCCGTTCGTCGTCCTCGTCATATTTTATCGTTCTTCCAATCCCCCCGCCGCCGCATACAGTGAAACGACGCGGGAAGGTTCTGTTCACCCACCATCAGTAACCAAACATAAGATTTAGTTGAGGCTGAAGGTTAGGATCACGGGGACAGAGTCGAGTCACAAGCAAACTCACGGATGGATTCGATCTCGTCCCCTGCAATCGATTTAAGTCGCGAGAGATAAGCGGGAGGGATGAACGCAGCGAATCCCTGTCGAAGACGAGTCACCCGCAGTCAGGTTCCGTTCCGTTGCGGGGATAGCCTCATGCGCAGGGTTCTGTGGCGCAGAGGGTGGCCTCGACTCACCTGAACGATGTCCGAGTCGTAAATGTTGGTAATGTGTCCTCCTGGGGGGTACTTAGTTCATAGTCAACGCGGAAGGGACACTGTTCAAATGACACACCGTTGTCTTTAAGGTCTTCTATGTAATGGGAGACTACTTCTTGAGGTATGTTTTCTCGAAAGAGGACGATGTATTCTTTCTCGCGGCGTTTTTTTTAAGCACAAGTTGATGGCCAGATAATCCCGAAAGTAGAGAATACGCACTTTGAGACGAAGACATAGTGGTAGCAGTGAGCGCTAGTGAGCGATAACGTCGACGATCAAACTGCTCGGGAAGATACTTCTTACAGGACGGGGATGCACGGTAGCTGATGACCTTATACCTTGACGTTCGCAGCTCCGCAGTCATGCTTTCGAACCTTGTGGAGTAACCGGCCTTGCCCCCTTCAAGTCAAGTGCCGCTCTTATTGTCCTCGGTTCGTCATTAGAATCCACTTTTAGTGTTGAATGGAGGACATAAGAGGACATAAAGTGGTCGAGGCTGAAGCGCTGAAATTCAAGTTCCGAATTGCATTCAAACCTTGTTTTAGAAAGGTTAATTTTGCTGCCGTTCACTCAGACTGCTGAAGCTCAAGCGGCAAAACCCATAATCCACCCTCAAATAGGTAAAGTTCCACGGATTGCAAAAGATGGCTCCTATCATTGTTTCGAGTTAAAAATGTCGATCCTGAGCTCTCCGCCATCGTGCTCCGTCATCTTGAGAACATCCTCGATCTCCTAAGGAAAAGGTGGTGAGAATGGGAAAGATAAAAGTCGGCGAGTCGTTGAAAAAAAAGGATGGTAATGAAGAATCTGAAGAATAGTAGTTCAAGTTGGGGAGCAAATACTGCCTTTGCCGATGGCTGCCCATGATGGGCAATATAACCCGCTCAACGAAACGGACACTTCCTGAATGTTCCTGAATGTTCCTGGATACAAATGGCGATGACCATGAATTTGTTCGAGCCCCTCTGCATTCCAGATTTTGGAAACAAGGAGTAGCCGAAATTTGAGCGGTTTTCTGCTCGCTGGTGCTTTTTCAGGCTTTTTCCCACTCAACACCTGTCAATGACAACAGTCTTAAGTCTCTTATCTCAAGACTCTTACCCAATCCAAAATCCTTGGAACTCGGTGCCGCGGAGACCGGAGACTCACAATGGCGAAGAATCACCGCCTTTTGTTGTTTAATTGCCTTCCTGCTGGATGTAGTGTAGTACAGTCCTCCTGAAACCTGTGCTTCAGTCTTCACCGGTTCACCCAATACCAACGAACCTGGACGCGGTCAAACTTTTCCGACGGCGCATGCATCAAGGCCATAAAAGCACGATATACTTTGGTTGACCTGCATTATCCATTTCACCACTTCACCTTTTTTTCCACTTGAATCTCAACTTACAAGGATCACTCTTATTCTATCTTCTTTTCTTGCAGTGATCTATCCTTTTTCATTTTTTCTTCTGCTCCAACTCTACTGCAATGTTTGTTAAAAGCACCATCATCGCCCTCTTTTTAACACAACTCGTACTCGCTGCTCCATTCGACCCTTCAACAAATGCGCTTCGTATGCATCAAAGGGATCTGGGGACTTCAAGGTGAGTTCCGACCTCTTGACTACACATTTATCACACTGGGTTGTTCAATCGGGCTCTTCATCGGGCTCTTCTTCCCCCCCCTTCTTCAGCAAAGCCGTGTGTGAGCAATTGAGCCCAAATCCTCCTGAATCATCACAATTGCTCCAATTTTTGGTCACGGCGGCCCAAGGCGGGATGGATAAAGACATATACACCCTTTCAGGTGATGAATGCACGATCCTAAACAGAGTGGTGGCAGGGGACTATGGGAACCTTCAGGTCCAGGCGTGCGTCGGTGTGCCCAAAACCCTCGTCCAGGGCAAGGACATCATAGCCGCTTTGGAGAACATTCGCACCGGGTGTTCTGATACCGGCAACCCAGTTCGTGTCACAGGGTGGGCCGAGATCAATGCTAAGGACCAACCCGAGCTCAAAGTGCGGATTCGGGTGGTCGCAGCCTGAGCACACTAGTAGGAGGCTTTGGGCTTTTATTTATAATAAGTCTCGTACCATTGATTATCTATTCACCTTTCCTCGAGTGCAGTCGTGATAAATGCCCCTTGAAGAAACCCCTCGACAGTGTTTTTCGCTGTTAATGGTACTGTCGTTGGCCGGGTTCTGCAAATACCGTGAGAAATGTCATTTAAGACCTCAAA
>CEMH01201387.1:39184-54059 GCA_001179725.1 Macrocystidia cucumis | reverse complement strand
TTCGTCGTTCAGAGAATATCCGAGGAGGAGGCTCTCAGCTTTCCTGACAAGTGGAAGGTCAGTATCGCGTAAGGGTGACCCTCACCGTGCTCATTGTTATCTTTTTCCAGGTCCCTACAATAATCTACCTGGAGCGTACTGACAGGATTGGGAAACTCAAACTTGATGACTTGCCCCAGGAGATTGACACGGGTATTCTCAGTCGGGATACTTCCATCTCCCTGTACGCTTCATTGTACGCTTCCGACCAAGCTTGTGACTCACGGTCTCTCGATCTCACAGAAACCGCGACAACACTCAGATAAAGCACCAACCTCTCAGCTGGGATGAAATGCCAAAACCTGGCACCCTCGTCGCCATCGACGCTGAGTTTGTATCCATGCAGCAAGTAAGAATCTCGTGTATATACTTATAACCATTTCAAGTGACATTATCCTAGGAAGAAACAGAATTCCGCTCTGATGGGACGAACAAAGTGCTCCGCCCCGCTCGCTTGAGTCTTGCACGAGTATCAGTATTGCGCGGCGAGGGACCTCGTGAAAGCGTTCCTTTCATCGACGATCACATCCACACCAGCGAGGTCATTGTAGATTACCTGACAGAGTTCTCTGGTATAAAATGTGCGCCACCGGGTTGCTTGACGTCCCCGATATCTTTACTGACCTATCGATAGTCGGCGATTTGGACCCTCATCTTTCCCGACACACCCTGACGCCGTTGAAATTGGTGTACAAAAAACTGAGGCTGCTCGTGGATCGCGGTTGTATCTTCATCGGGCATGGGCTTTCAAAGGATTTCCGAATCATCAGTGAGTTGATCCCGAATGCATTTGTTTCCGGCCTTTGGAGTTGATTCGGTTCCGGAGACATCTTCGTGCCGAAGGAGCAAGTCTATGACACTGTCGACATTTATTACCTTGCGTCACGTCAGCGCCGCCTCTCGTTACGATTCTTAACTTGGTTTGTGCTGGACCAGCAGATTCAAACGGATACCCACGATTCTATCGAGGACGCTCGATCCGCGCTGAATCTCTATAAAATGCATTTGGCATACAAAAATGAGGGAGTTTGGGAGAAGAAGCTGGAGCAGATGTACAAGGAAGGACGTCAATTTGTGGGTTTGATCCTTTTTTTTTGACGTTTAGAAGCTCATTGTTTGTGGGCAGAATTTCAAACCTCCTGTGAGGGAGACCGCAGCAGACGCAGACCAAAAGGGCCAAGCGTTTAATCTGGCTCGAGCCAGTAATTTGTTGGCTCTCACATATTCACCTAGTTTGAATCCTGTTGTTCCTAATTATGCTCAACAAAAGTGGCGTCGTTAGAAAGGGGTTTGTCTGTACAAGCATGTCGTAATGTTTTTGTGTTGGTTAATGTAATGGAAGGTTGCTGTGCTGGATTCGGTGGACTCGGGGGATCATATGGGGTGAGCGGTCAAATGTCGAAATCGTCGTCAAGATCTCGACGCCGTTGATACTGGAGTATGCAGATCGGATCGTGAATAGCAGTGAAGTGGGGAGTCCGTGTGACTCACTATGATTGTTGATTTCTGAGCTGCCTTTTGGCCGCCAGCTTCTTCCATCTTTAACCAATGGAAGTGAGCGATCATAAGCCTCGGCCAGAATGGACGCATGCGCACCTGCTCCAACAGCCCGATGAGTTGTGGTTCTGAGACTTGTCCTCTCAATTGTCCTGATTGAGCTAATCTCAACAGCACATCCTCGATTTGTTTTGATCGCGCTGGGCTAACGAGGGATATCCGAGATACTAGTCATGACAAACAGAAGGAAAGTGTTGAGTGCTTGAAATCAATTTTGGGAAACCTTGCTTGTGTTCCTGATGTGGAAAGAGGGAGAGAGAAAGAGAAATGATAGCGCACATCGTTCACGAGCTGAAGAGTCTAGGAGAGTAGCCATCATATCACGTCTCATTTGTTGCTCTTGTGCAAGCTTTTCAGCCTCATCATTGCGATTTGGGGGTGAAGCGCCGTCGGTAGTTTGTGCTTGAGGTTGGTCAAGGATATCCATTATAGTTGGTCAGTGAGAGGTTAAGAAAGTGCGCGGGAACTTCCAGTGTTCAGCCTGCTTGTTCCCACCACGAGATTGAGAGGACGAATCAATTTCTCACGCTCATGAGCATGCGAAAGGAGAGATGAGTGGATCAATTACGTCCTCCTAATGGACAGGTAATTACTACGAACTATAAGAAAGTACGAAGAGCGGAAGCTACAATAAACGTGTATCGATACAGTGTGAAGATATCTCCGTAATAATAATAATGTCCAAAGTTCGTAAAATCAGAGCAGTAGCATGAAGACACCCGACAACAAAGAAGTGAGGACTGCAGCAGATGAGAGCCCGAATGTTGCGGTTGCATGACCGGTAGTGGTGGGTGCCGTTCCGTTCAACTGTATCGCTTTCGCTTGGAAAGCAGAGAAACTCTGGGGGCCGGAAGCGATCGCATTGACAGCAAAGACCATGCCTTGACCGCAGTGGTTGGCTTGTTTGCAATATGCCCAGATCGGTTTAGTCTGTCCCAATGGTCAGCTCAAAATTATGTAGGTGAGGATAGAAGCAACGTACGTCGTTGATTTGGATCGTATATGTAGGGAATGTCGTGGCACTGTCAGCGACGGGCATGCTGTGGGGGGCGGCGTTAAAGAAATTTGACGATTGAAGGAAACATGGCGACATACAATCCCGAATCAAAACCAATATCTCCCGTGGTGCTTGTAAGAGACAAGGCGCGACAAGGAGCTGCGAAGGAGCTTGCGGTGACTGTGTGATTTTTCTGGCGGAATTCGAATGTGACGGTATCGCCAGCTTGAGCTGTAATGTTGGCTGGGTTATAGGCGAGTTTACCGGGGCCACCGACAATGACTCTGTGGTCGGTTGAGGAGACCGCAGTGGGAGAAGCAGAGCCGGGATAAGAGCCGTATGTAGTTGTCAAGGTTTGGCCCGAAACTGTTACAGTCGCTGTAACTGTAACGACCCCCACAGCCGTGGTGGCGGCAGCTGATGACGATGTGGGTGGGGGCGTAGCACCAGTCGCGCCAGCTTGGAAAGCAGGGAATTGGTCTCCAGGGTTCACCGCAAAGACCATGCCTTGTTGACAATGGTTTGCCTGTCGGCAGTAGACCCAGACGGGCGAGGTGTTCAGCACGGTAAGTTCGGCGACTGGGAATCCGCTTGTCACAGTGTCCGGCACTGGAACGCTGAGAAGAGGATAAATCAGGGTCAACTGAGGGCAGAAGTAGACCCTACGTACAATCCGGAATCAAAACCATTCGGAGCTGGGGAGCAAGGCGACTGAAGGGTTGATTGAGTTGCGGTGTGGTTTTTCTGCTTGAAGGTAAATCGAACAATGTCCCCAACATTAGCGGTCTGTGATTTCCGTCAATAATTAGGCTCTAAAAAAATCACGCGAAAACATACAACGGATGATGGGGTAAATGCTAATATTCCAGGACCACCGACCGTGACGTCGATATTTGCGGCGTTGACTGGGGCCAAAGTGGCGGCTGCGAGAATGAGGGTTGCAAGAACAAGCATGGTGGTTGTATTTGAATGGTAAAGTGGGGAATAAAGGACGATTTGAGGCGGCTTTTATAGCGGCTCATGGCTCTCAATGGCGAACCGATCATGGCAACGCCAATGGTAAAGACAATGAGCACCGTCAAACACAAAAGACCCTCTCATGTCATGTGATCGAGTATTACCCCTTTTGGGTTTGCTACCCTTGTTTCCTGAGACACATTGTTCTTTCGACTACGTTCGAATTCAACCTTTACGGAACCTTCTGACTCTTCTCGAATACAACACAGCTTTTGGGCAAGTTTTTTATATCTCGACAAGCGCTTTTTGTTTTTTGTCCTAGGCCTGTATGTCGATGCAGGTCCAGAATGCAGCAAAACAAGTACAAATATTGAAGGGCGTGGGAAAATGACAGATGCTTTGCCTCATTGCACGAGTCCGCGTTCAAAGCCTTTCATCTTTCTTCCAACTCATCCTCTCTCACAACTTCACCTTAATCTCAATCATTATCATCGCTCAATCAATAAAATGGCGACAACAAGGCTTCAACCTCATCACTCTCTTCCTGCTCCTGTCGTTCATGCGGGTTTTTCCGTTCCTCAATCCAAATCTCATGTTTTGGCAGGCGTTCAGGACGCGTATTGGAGTGACGATGACGCGGTACGTATCAACGTGGGCAGTGTTCGTTGTGGCTGCATCTGACTATGTACACAGGAAGACGTTGAATGTCCTTTGTGTCTTGAGGAAATGGATATCTCCGATCTAAACTTCAAGCCCTGCATCTGCGGATATCAAGTACGTACCTATTTTTCAATCAGTCAGATCTTGTATTCAAAGCTTCTTTACATGAAGATCTGTCGTTTTTGTTGGCACCATATTAAAGAGAATCTCAACAAGCGCTGTCCAGCGTGCAGGAGGGTTTATACTGATGAAGCTGTAGAAACGAAGCCCATTGCGACTCAGGAGTGGGTGTGCCTTCACCGTATGACTTACCTTCTGGTGTTCACATCTTTTATCACAGCCACAAACGTCTCACTCAGCAAAAGAAACAAAGAGAACGCGAGCGCAAAGAACTGGAAGTTTTGGGCAGACGCCACCTTGCCAACGTCCGTGTCGTTCAGCGAAACGTTGTTTATGTAGTGGGAATCGGTCCTCGTTTTGCCAAAGAGGAGGTTCGTTTTCCATAGGCTTCCACCTCTTTTTGTCTGCTTATGCCTTTATCAGCTGATCCCCACGCTGCGGTCAAATGAATACTTTGGTCAATACGGCAAAATAACAAAGATTGTGCTTGTAAAGCGTACTCCTTCAGGCGGAGCTCCTGTTGTTGGACTTTACATTACCTATCATCGCCGAGAAGACGCTGCCCGAGCTATTGCAGCTGTGGACGGAACTTCGTCTCCCGGTGGTGGTAGGGAGCTCATGAGAGCCAGTTATGGTACCACCAAATACTGTATGGCCTTTTTGCGTGGTGTCTCTTGCACAGATCACAGTTGTATGAATTTACACGAGTGGGGAGACGAAAAGGATTGTTTTACGAAAGAAGATCTAACAACTCTGTATGCCTTTTCCTTGCGGTCATTTCTGTGTCCTCACATCGCATATAGGAAGCATACCATGAAAGCTACAGAAAGCAGGTCAAGAACTGTCGCAAGCAGTAGTAAAAAAAACGAAGACCACGAGGGTGAGTACATATTGCCTCCTATACTTTCACTTTATCGATCCTTTGTACAGGCCTACCCCGTGCCGCAGCTTGGGCGCAGAAAGGTGGACAAGTTTTGGCCGGTACACAATCTTCTTCGACAGCTATCAATACAGCCACTGCTTCCCGACAGCCTAGGCGGGGCGGGCCTCTTCGACCCTCTCGAAATCCTCCGATGACAGGTGTTCCCTCGACCGCTCCTGATACTCGGTCTTCTCCTGCTCGCCCACAGGTTGACCGCAAGGGAGCGATGGGTGCAAATACTGCCATCAAGAGTCCACCCCAACAGGCTGCTTCTCGCCCCTCTACTCCTGCGTCCATTCCGTCTCCAGTTCGTTCCAACACTCCAGGAGAGGCGAAGTCGACTCTGCCGAAAGGGCTTCATCCACCTCAACCAGGAACTGAATCCCCCCTGCTCTCAGCCGGAGGGGAGTCTGATCAAGTAACAGGTATTCCGGGCGCGACACCCCTTTCGCCGGCTCTCCGGGCGTCTTCCCCAGAATCTGTTCAATCTTCAGTCCCATCTATTCCATCCCTGCCCCCTGGTTTACCCACTGTCCCCCCAGGTCTATCTTTCCCTCCAGGAATCACACCCAATCGACCACCTGCACGCATTGCCACGGCTTCTCCTCAAACCCCACTGCTTGCATTTCAATCCTCTTATCAAATGTCAACCGCGGCTCGTGCCCTCCTTGATGACGTGAAAGCCAGAAGGGAAGCCGCCGCCCCGACCACCTTAGGAGTTAGCCCTTTCCCGGACCTCGACAGAACCTTACAGACCTTGAGTGGAGAGGGCGGGGGCAGCTTCAGTTTCAGTCTAGATCCTAGCCTAGCAAGCCAGCAAACTGAAGATCTGGATTCACTGCCAGATTTTGAATCTGAATCTTCCATCCCTTTCCGCGGTCTCTACATGGACGCGTTTCCCGCTCTTCGTCCTAGTGCGAGCACCTCGACACCATTCATCATACCACCTGGCCTCAATTACGCACACAATTCCAATCGTTCTATCTACGATCCACAAGCCATTCGCGTGCCGTCGACGGATGGTCAACCAGGCTCCCTCGGTTACGCTGGCTCGTTCAACCCATTCGCTGATATATCCGAAGAACAGCCTTCTTCATCGAAAAATATTTCACAAACGCCTGACGATGATACCAGCCGTCAAGTCTCTCGCTTTGGGTTTGCTCGAGGTCGGCAAAGCTCGACGGCAACTTCATCACCCCTCCACGTCTCCTCTCCTCTTAGCGCCGCTGTCAGCACCGCCACAAGCGAAAGCCACTCCTTTTACAACTCTCATGAACCACAGCTTAATTGGACTCCATTCGGGCATCACGATCATTCCATGACCCAGAGCTCGACGTTCACGTCACCTTTGCTGCACAACGCCCAAGCTGTTCCCCTGTTTCCGCAACCTCTTCCTCCAAATAGCATACTACCCTTCAATTCGGGCGTCAGCGAAGCACAATTGCGCGACTTTATACAATCTAGCCGTGAAAGAGCGACCACGGAGCTGCCGCCTCACAGTCAATCAGGTAAATTTGCTAAGAATTTCTTCAGGCCAACTGGAACTCACCAGATGCAGGGGTTCCCTTCAATGATCCAGCGATCATGTCCGCAAGTTTTGGGATGCGTCCGCCTCACAGTGATGCCCAAGTATTGTCGTACGGCCCACCACCTGGACTGTCTGCGCCTCATCAGCGGACAGTGCCGACTGAACACCTTGGCGCAACGGAAATGATGCACGGTGAGTTTGGTTTTCATCTTTTGGAAGGAAAGTGGTCAGTGTACCGAGTTCCGTGCTTTGTCAGTGCGGGAAACCTATCGTCGCCACTGAGTCTACCGGGTTTATCTTGTCTTCTTCGGATTCTTGGGTTGAGGGTCCCAATTTCATTGGCCATTATTTCTTTCTCTCTCCTTTTTTTTTCAATCATCGCTCGCTACTGTTGGATGGCTGCATACTGACAGGCCAATCCTGTACGCAGTCTCAAATATGACGGCCACCCCTTCCCACCCTGTTCTTTCCTCTTCCGATTTTCCTGCTCTCACTCCTTCGGCTGAACCCCCATCCAATAATCGTGCGGATGCTCAGTCTGATGCGGGCTCGATTCAGGACGCTAAAGCATTGGAAAAAGCAGACCGCAGAACTGCCAAGAAAGCTGCGGCCGCTGCAAAGGCGCTTGAAAAACAGCGAATAGCGACCGAAAAGGCCGCCGCGCGCGCAGAAGAGAAGGCGAGAGTCGCTGTAGAGAAGGCAGCCGAAAAGGCCCAGGCACTTAAAGCTCAAGAAGAGAAGGCAGCGAAAGAGCATGAAGAGAAGGAGGCAAAGCTGGAGGCCGAGCGGATTTTCCAAACCAAGAGGGCTGAAGCTGCTAAGAAAGCTGCCGAAAAAGAGAAGGCCAATGTTGCGAAGGCCATCGCCCAGAAACAGACCGGAAAGACCGACTCCACAGCGTCCACGCGTTCGAACGCAAATGCGAACGCGAAACAAGCTTCCACCTCGAATACCCCTGATCTTTCCGCTCAAGTGCCGATCCTTTCTCGCAAACCAAAGAAAAACAAGCCTATCAACAAACCGATCCGCGTCACCAAGGATGAGGAAACACCCCGTCGGGAGACACCACCACCACCTCCTTCGCCACCACCTCAACCCGCCTCAGAACCAATTACTGTGCGCCTGAGCACGGATTCTTGCACAACTCCTTCCGGCTCGCAGTCTCCAGTGCGACCCTCTCCCACCACCCTTGGTGACCTGTTCGAGCAAATCCAACTCTTGAATCCTTCTATGGATCTTCAGCATCACCCCCTTTTCGATCTCACCAAGATCAACCCTGCTGCGAAGATGCCCTTGGAGTATGGCCCCCTTGTTCATGCCTTGTCAGCGTTATCGGTCGGGGGTGGATCTTTTGCGAATAACATGCCGTCAGGATCTATCGACAATGCTGTTTCTTCGTTCCAACAACTTCTCGAAACGCTCACTCAAACTATTTCCGACCTTTTGCGACTACTCCCCCGCACGACCTGGGACGATAGTTCTTCTTTTGATGGCGTCCTTCGAGACATGTTGAAAGGTGACGACTTTCTCGACGACACGGGCGAAGACGGGCAAGGCAAAGAGGACGAAGTGGCGGCGCTGACGCTTGCGTTAGAACGACGGGCTCGGTGGATGGAAGTCCAACTGTCGAAACTGGAAGAGCTGCATCGCGACATCAACACCGCGGCGGTACGAGCTGTGCTCTCTTTCAATGACAACGGTTGGGACAGGCACGGTTTCACGCCTCGGGTTGGGGACACACTACCTCGCTTTGATTCCATGGGTATCGTGGTCCAAGCCGACGGCAAGACGAGACCGATGACCGCTGCCGAATTGGAAGAAAGGTTGAATGAGGCTAAAGAAGACACTATAGTGACAGAGATAGATTTTCGAGAGATTATGGAACGGATGCAGGCCCTCAAGCCTTCGGCCCGTGACTTTTGATACATGAAGATCCATCCGCTGCCTTACTTCTTTGGTATGGGAGATTTTTCTGCTGTAGTAGGGTAAAGCTAGATTTCAAGTTAATGATTTGTCACTTTTGAAGAGACGTGGGTTGTTACCTTGTCTGGATTGAGGATATTATACGGATCGACAGCCTTTTTGATGGTATGCATCAAGTTCACAGTCCCTTCCCCAAGTTCGTCAACCAAAAACTCCTTCTTTCCCATTCCAACGCCGTGTTCGCCGGTGCCTTTGCAGTCTGATGAGAGAAGCTCCACGACGATGCAGAAAACGTAACTCACAAGTTCCATCAAGCTGGAGAGCGCGATGAACCAACCGATGGACAGCCTGACTGACTCGCTCTAGTTCCTTGTCGTCACGAAATAAAATCAGAGCGTGAAAGTTCCCATCCCCAACATGTCCAACGATAGTGCTTTTAAGCCCTGACTCGGCGAGATCTTTCTTGGTTTCATAAGCGAGTTCTGGAAGGCGGGAGACCGGCACGCTTGTTTGCCCTCAACACGATCAGACTGACTCGAGTTCTGGTTTTCAACAAATGTAGAACGCGTACCACACATCAGTCGTCCAACATCGTGAGCCTGGGTGTGCAGCCAAAGTGGACATTAGTGCGTATTTTCGGTTCTGCCAGAGGTCGTCGGCTTCTTCGTCTGTTTTGGCGAATTTGAACTGGGAGCTCCCGTGTTTGGTGACGATGCGTTGGATTGTTTGAGAGGTGAGTTTGACAGCGGCCGGGTCACCTTGCAGCTTGAAAAAGAGGGTATCTTGAACGGGGTATGGGTGGTCAACTAAGCCTGCGCTATTGATAGCAGCCATCACTGAGGGGAAGCATGCAGTGAGGAGAGAGTGAAAGTCGGGCGATATGTTTCAGGCGTACTATGATCGTCGAGAAGCTCCACGCACTCTACGAGAAAGTCAGATGGGATGGGAAGGAGAAAAACGGGGACTGACGGATATGTGGGCCCCATGGGCTGCTCAGAATTTCTTGCACTGCGTTCACGGCCTTTCCGACGTCAGGAAATTGGGCCATTGCAACTTTTGTTGGAAGTATTGGCGCAAGCCGCAGGGTGGCTGGGGATTGTTCATGAGCAATGCTTGGCTCAGCACAGACGATGGATTGCTTTACCTTCTGTGACTACCCCCAAAGTCCCTTCTGCGCCAATAAAGAGTTTGGTTAAATCGAAGCCGGCTGCCGATTTGCGCGCTCGGCTACGAGTTTTGATGACTTCTCCGTTTGGTAGAACCACAGTCTGTTGCTGTAAGTGGTGGTATGTCAAACGAGGAAATGGCGACGAACGAGATTGAGAAACCATTCGGCTCTTGCAGTTCCATATCGAACAGCGTTCGCTGGGAGGTGGTGAGACAATAATAATGAGATGAGAGGGAAAAGGCGCCTCACTTCCGCTGCACCCAGTACCAATCATACCGCCAATTGTCTATGAGTTGGTATGAGGCCAATGAAATGATAGTAAAAAACTGGAACACTGACTGCGCCTGGTCCAGGATCAAGCTGAAGGAGATCGTTTAATCTCGGTTAGAGACTATGGCAGAGAGTGCTTACAGGGAAAAACAAAGGGATCCCTTTATTCTTGAGCGTTTGGTTGATATCCTCCCACCGAGTCCCTGCTTGGCAAACAAGATCGGCGTCCGCCTCTAGATTTATACGACTTGAGAGCCCCACTACATCGGTGTTCAGGCAGACGCCAACGCACCGTGTATTTGTAGAATTTGGTCCATTCCTGACATATCTAAGCAAATACTGCCCGAGGGGTACTACAACCTCTGTATCAATGAGAGGTCTGTTTTTAAAGAGCTGGGCATTTACCCCGGAGAAATGCCCCTCTAGACTAGTTGCACCGCTGTAGGGGATGATAGGGACCTTGTACTCTCGCGCGATGGTGACAACAGAAACTACGTCCTCAGTGCTACGTGGACGAACCTTGACAGCCATCAAGATCAAAACCAGCGGAGGTCTGAAGTTTGCTTACCACGACGGCATGGGGGGACGCAGGATGATAGGAATTCTCAGAAAAACCATGTGTCTTGAGGTCATCGGGTTCGGTGCTAACGGCATTACTTGATGGTAACGCCTCTCGAAGTTTTTGAATAGCTATTTGAAGAGTTTCGGTGGACGCGTAGCTGGGTGGATTTTCGGCCTTCGAAGGGGTTTCGGCCTAGTGGGAGTTCTCGCGGTGAAGAAGGGGAGAACAGAAATAGAGACACACCTGAAGGGCGAGGGATGCAACTTTCGCGGCGACGAGAATCAAGGTAGCGTAGGTCGCTGACTGGATCAGGATTCGAGTCCTCGCAGATCCTGCGTAATGTTTGGACCAAGGAGAATTTCGGAATACATAGGGATCAGTCCGCCTTGGTATTTGGTGTAACCTCCGAATAGGAATAGACGGTGAGGAGACAAGACTTAGTAAAGGCCTACGCATGGCAATGCCAACGCGAAACATGTTGAAAACGAGAAAGTTGGAACTGAAAGCAACGGTCTAGATCTTGAACTCCTGAAATTGAGGAATTGTCACAACATTTCGGAGGCTTTCCATTTTGGCGTTAGTATGATCGGTCCACGTGGGGTTGTTGGGTTGTCTTTTGTTTGTGCATCCGTCCAAAGATAACATGACATAACAACTCATCTTGCCTTTCTACTCCCAACATCTCGGTCCGGCCTTCTTCAAGTGATGCCTCAAGACACTGTCGAGACCCTAATTGAAGATCGGATTACACAACTAGAGTCAGTTGCACTTTCTTCTGCCTATATCCGAGTTAATATCCGTGAAGAGTGATTTCAGAGCGTCGAAATGTCCTTCTTCGTCAAATGTACTCCCTATTGCAGAGGCGGAATGACATAGGATCTGTCTTTGTCCCATCAGAAACAGAGGAAGACAATACAGGCCTTTCGGCGTTTCTGGAGAGGTTAGATTTCAAACGGAAGTTCGTGAATCCATCCCCTGTTTGCCTGCTCGCATGCTGACCCATTTCTAGTCCATCAACAGGCAGCTTTCTAGATATGGGGGAAGGTGAATTGTCTGCTCTGATACAGGTTTCAACTGCTGCAAAAAGTCCTGGTTAGTTGTCTCGTTCAATTCTACTGGCCCACTCCTAACTGAATTGCATATCAAGCTCCATTCGTCGCGCGCGAAACTACCTACCACTCCCCCACAATACAAGCCCAAACGCTGCCGAACATAGAACCCAAAATTATGTCGACGCGATCCGTAACTTCCGAAGCGGAGCACTCTTCAACAGCATCGCCAGCACGAAGCATTTCTCCGGAGGAAGTCAAGCACGCACCAATTCGTCAAGAACTCCCCTCGGTTCCGTTATTCCAGAACGACGAGTCTACCATACTTGATGTACCGATGGAAGCGGCGTCTCCATTGCTACTACAAGATCTGAAGCGCGAGGCTGACGGGCCCTCCACTATCTCCTGGACTCCCGCTCCAGAGAACGCGCCGGCCGAAACCTATTTTGAGGGGAAATCAGCTAAACCTTCAAGCTTTGACAATGAACAGACGCTCTCAGCCACCGCTTCTACACATTCGATCGATCGCCACATAATTGTTGATCCTCCTTTCAGATCCACACCTCAAGTCGATTCTTCTTCCATGACTGTACCTCACAGCATGCCCACTGTACCACTAGTCCTAACTTCTGCAAGCCCTTCGCGACCACCCGTGTTGATTCCAGCTCCTACATCGCCTTCCTTCTCGCAACCAGAGTACCACCTCGACATCAGTACCTCTGCAACCGGGTTTTCTGGACAACGCCAAACGCCCGCCATGCAGATACGCCAGCCTTTTACTCAGAACTACCCACTCCCTCCCCTCAAAACCCTTCCAGTGGAGTACAGCCGGAAAGCGAAGCCTACGAAGCAACAACGAAAGCGAGAGAAAGAGCGCGGAAAGGACGAGAGTCGCAAAGAGGAATGGTATCCTTTGGGCTTGAATAAATGGGCCGCGACTATCAATGCGAACCCCGTGTGGAAGAAGGTCTCGCGAGCTACGAAATGTTTGAACACCCGTGACTGGAGCGTGAGTCAATTTTTTTCGAGCATCATAGAGTGATTTTGAAAGCGAAATTCTAGGTTGCCATCGCAGAACTGAAACTTGCAAGAGCTTTTGAGCGGATAGAACACCTTAAAGATGAGGGTCGTTGGAGTTTTAGACAACCGAAGAAACAACGTGGAATCGGGAGCCTTGCAAAGACCCACTGGGATTACCTTCTCGACGAAATGGTTCGTGGCACAGGCACAGGTTTCTTGGATCCGCTGACGCCCCATAGAAATGGATGCGCACCGATTTTCGAGAAGAACGCAAATGGAAAATGGCTTTGGCATACACCTTGTCAACGGCAGTACTCGAATGGCATGCGGTGACAGATCCGGAGGAGAGAATCGCTCAAGGGATTTGCGTTCAGTGGAGCAAGTTATCCGGAGAGGTTGACAGACCTAGCATGGATATCGACTCCTCGGAGCTGCCAGTCGATAACGTCGTTTCGGAAACCGTTCCCGTCAAGATAGAAACACCCCGACATGATCAGAACGTCTCATTGCTCGGGATTGATTACGGATCTGACGATGACGATGATGACGAAGAAGATGAGGTGATGAAAGATCAGGTCATCGACGCCCTTGCACCTTCAACAGTTTTGAACGAAGCACTTGATGCTTCTCCAGATGAAAATGCCGTGACGACTACGCACCCAGAGGAGACCGCGCCCCAAACTCAAACTCGGGACGTTGAAATGCTGGATTTGAGCGATTTGGCGCATCCCACCCTCGAATCGGCGGCTGTTTCGCAAGAAATGAAGGGCCTGAAGCTGGAATCGACTGATCCCCTTCTCTCATCCGACAATACGCCCTCCGCGTCGGGTGATTCAAAACCTACAACGCAAACTTCTGAACTGCCCACTTATTCCGCCCTCCGGGAACACGTTGCTTTCTCATCCAACGACAAACTTTTTCTCGATTCGGAGGACGTTGCGAAGTATATCGAGGAGGGGCTCAAGTCTGACCATTTACCGGATTTGTTATCAATATTTCCCGACCTTCAGCCTATGGGGATTCCTGATATCGGACAACCTAGCTCTACCTCTCTTGACGGCACCAAGAAACGCTCGGAGAAGCGACTGGACCGAGACGATCCTCATAAACGGATTGACGACACCTCGCACAACAAACTGCACCCTATCAGCCGGTTTATGCATTTGAAACCCACATTACTGGGCCCACTGCAACCGTCAAAGAACTTCAAAGAGGGTCGCTGGACTCTTGAACCGACCCCGATGGTCATAGAAAGTGACAACCCAACAAAAATTTCGGATGATCCACTAAATGGTGAGCGACCAGCCAATTAACCTTTCTAATATTTTACTCATGTGACAGTAGACCTCTTTGACACTCGTTCGTCGAACTCACCATACAGCATCATGGGAGTCCAAATGCAAGCTGCGCTCCTAAAGGAGAAGGACCCACGGAAACGTATCACGGAACACCTATGGACCGCCAACGACGACTCTTTGCTCAAAAAGCTCATCGAGAGATATGCATTCAATTGGGCCCTTGTGTCAGAAGCGTTCAATGGCTCGCGGTTGACTATATCGACAGACAGGCGGACACCAAGGGACTGTTTAGAACGCTGGAAAGAAATGCGGCAGAAACAATCCGAAGGCAACAGTCTTCCCGACGACGTCTTGGCGCCTAGCACGCCCAGCCAGATGACCACTCGGGGTGTGAAGCGTCTGGCAAGTTTGAGCGTTTCCAGTAACAATGCCCCCTCGGCAACTGGAAGTGAACCGAAAAAGAGGAGGCGCCACATTGCTATCAATGAGTGTATGAAAAAAGTTCTAAAAAAGCGCAACGAAGCTGCACAAAAAGCTAGTGGTGAGTGGAGTCTCATGCGTCGTTTACCGAGTCGTGAGTTAACTGTTCATCAGCTACCCAGCGGAAAAACCCCGCGATACACGAAACACACACTGAATACAGCAAAATGGCCAAATATACCCCAGCAGAGCTCAGTAAAATCAAGGCCGACAAGGAAGCACAAGACTTGTACGAAGTCAATTATATGAGGAAGCGACAGGAAGAGTTGGCGAAGGAGGCCGCCGCCAAACACGCAGCCCAACTTCAAGCACAAGCACAAGCACA
>CEMH01201387.1:0-39120 GCA_001179725.1 Macrocystidia cucumis | reverse complement strand
CAAGCACAAGCACAAGCACAGGCACAGGCGCAAGCTCAGGCTCAGGCTCAAGGCCAACCCCAAGCCCAGAATCAAGCCCAAGTCCAAACCCAAGCTCAAAACCAAGTCGGAGGCCAAGCTCAGGTATGCCTCGCCCCGTTCTTGGCTTCTTTCGCTGCTGAAAATTTTGACCTCAGCCTTCAACTGATGGTAACGAACAACGACCCGCGGTTCCCATTTCTTCTCGGCCGACTGTGGCGGGAGGGGCCGCGTTGCCTGTAATGCGTAGCCAGGTTGGAATATCGCAACACCAGAGGGGCGCGACTCCAGGGGCAGCGAATGCACGCCTTCCCCAGCAATTATTCCAGGCGCAAGCGCAAGCGCGCCTTGCGCAGCAAAGTCAAGCTGCCGGTCAAGACATGAACAAGAGTCCGTCTGGTGCTCAGATGAACGGGGTGCATCCATTCGCAGCGCAGCCAGGGGGACACCTTCCTTCACCTCAAAACCCGGCAACACCTTCGAATGCTGCGAACGCGCCTCATCTGGCCTCAGCATCTGGGCTCCTTTCGAATGGGGTCGTTCCTGGGAATGCTGCAGCCCGTACTCAGATAAATGGGTATTATCTCGCCCACCTCGCCAGTGGGATGTCTCAAGAGCAATTTAACACTATGCGAATGCAACTACTTCAGGTATGGGCTTGTTGCGTTCTCCTCTGTATTTCTGTTGAACCATTTCAACCGCAGGCAACCCAGAATGGTCCTTTCCCGCCACCAACTTGAGCGGAAGTTTGGTTTTAGTTTATCATTCTGTACATATAGATATCCTTGCCTCCGGTTAGATGGTTTGATTCGATGGGAATACGGCGTGAATTCGATGGTCGTCGAACAATCCGCTGCTGCTCCAAACTGTCCTCGAAAGGACTGTGCAGCGTGGTACTGTCTGAGTCGACATTTATTGTGACAGTCGATCATTCACTCAAAAGTCAGCGCATCAGGGCTTCGGCCACTATGCATCACCCATCAACTCGATCCGCAAAACGGAGGGAGATCAATACAACACCGGTTGCCAATGGCCGTTGTGAGGGAGGCTGAGCCCGAAATTTTTTCAAACACAGACCAGTAAGAGTTTTCTGATTCGCCAAGGTTCTGAATTTGATTCGTTTTGGTGAAACCCTGGCCAAGTCTCTGCATATGTCGCATGGCTGCCCAGTTTCCCTTGTCTTGCCCAGTGAGGAATGCAGGGGTGGGAATGCAGGGTATCAATGAAGGATGGTCAAAACTTGTGAGACGTGGGGGACTCGGACGTCGAGCAGCCATCCAAAAGTGAAATTGACAGCGAACTGATGCTGAAGGACACGATGATTAGCGCTGTGGTGAACATTAGAAGCAGGATTACTGAGTTGTAGATTGAATCCAAAGACGGCAGGGTGTATGATGCCGGTCGGACTGGGAAAAGTGCGGAATGTTTTTCTATTGAATTTGATAATAAAAAGTGAAAAGTGAAAGCGCTGTTAGTTTTAAGTTGTTACAGTTCTTGGACGCCCAGTCTGCCACCTTTTCCCTCATTTCTACACCCAACTTCCATCCTCCCCATCAACTCACTCTCATTAACTTCTTCCTTTCTTTTCTCACCCACTCAGCTCCTTGGTGCGTTTGTTTGACTGCAATTTTCTCACTGCTCAAAATAACTTCCGTTTATACAGTTTTCAACTTGAACTGGATCATTCAAACAACAAAACTGGACTTTTGAATGGCCTATCACAACCCTGGTAACGACTACGATGCTTCGCATTATGGTCAAGAAGAATATCCCTCCCATTCTGTTTACAATGCTCCCTCGTCGCCGTCCATGAGTGCATCTGGCTCCGCCTACAACACTCCCCAGCTTGGTCCTTCTGAAGGTCCCGACTTTCCGCCCAATGGCGGTCAACCTCGCTTTATTGGAGCAGCCCTTAATAATGAACCCCGTAATCCGGGACATAACGTCCGCCACTCTTTTGCTTCGTCACAACACACCCTTCAGTCCGGTCTAGAGTACAATTCTTCCGTTTACGCCCTCAATCTTGACGACAACGGGGCAAACGCGTCTTATACCTCTCATGGCAATGACACAAGGGAAGGCTTTTTCGCAGGCGAACGAGGATCCCTGCCACTGGCACCCGTCGGACGATCACAAGCGCGCTATATGGAAGAGAAGCGAGCAACCTACGACGCCCCACGAAGCAAATCAAAGCGCAAAGTCATCACACTCGCCATAGTTGTCCTAGCTCTCGTTTTGCTTGGTGCCGTCGGCGGCGCCGTCTATTATTTCCTCATCAAACCCAAGTCCAAATCCGGCTCTTCCTCCTCGTCTTCTGACAAAGGCCAAAACCCACTCGACTCAGGAAAGGGAAGCAATCCTAAATCGGCTATCGTCACGGGAGGTGATGGAAGCGAGGTCACCTTGGAGGACGGTTCAACGTTCACGTTCTCAAATAAATTCGGTGGGACTTGGTATTGGGATGAAAACGATCCTTTCAACAACGGCGCCCGACCTCAATCTTGGAGTCCAGCTTTGAACGAGACCTTCAGATATGGCATTGATAAGATTCGAGGGTACTGTACCTCTCGTGTCCTTGTTCTCTGTTACTAAATCACGTTTGCAGGGTCAATATTGGAGGGTGGTTGAACACGGAACCTGTAGGCATTCGCTTAAATATCTAATTTTGTTCGTGAAGCTGACTTTTTATCTAAAATTAGTTCATGTTGGTATAATCCCCGCGCACAGCTTGAGACATTGTTGACGAAACCTTCAACAGTTCACCTGCACTCTTCGAACCTTATTTAAGCAACGCTCAGCCCGCTGTGGACGAATGGACGCTGTCACAAGCGATGACTGCTGACACCGCAAACGGTGGCATTTCTCAATTAGAAACACATTACAAGACTTTTATCGTGAGTTTTCAGTGTATATTCAATTCATTGCCCTGACTGACTCTTCTGTTTGCAGACTGAGAAGGACTTCGCGGATATTGCTGCCGCCGGACTGAACTATGTTCGCATTCCGCTTGGATATTGGGCTATAGAAACGCGCAACGACGAACCGTTCCTAGCGAAAACCTCTTGGACGTTAGTGATTCCATCTCCAGCTCGAGCTTTTCCTGATCTTCTATACTCTAGCTATTTCCTCAAGGCCATAAAGTGGGCTCGCAAATACGGCCTCCGAATCAACCTCGACTTCCATGCGCTTCCTGGCAGTCAAAACGGATGGAACCATTCTGGCCATTTGGGCGATGTTGGCTTCTTGAACGGTCCGATGGGCTACGCGAATGCCCAGCGCTCATTGGACTACATCCGAATTCTCGCGGAGTTTATCTCTCAGCCGCAATACAGCGATGTCATAACCATGTTTGGAATCATGAATGAACCTCGAGGCTCGGCTATGGGAACTGACGTTTTATCTCGATTGTACGCCTCTCTCTTTTGTTGTTTTTGACGCCTCCTTGATACGATTTTGCATCAGTTACCTCGAAGCCTACAACACTGTTCGCAGTGTAACTGGAACAGGACAAGGCAAAGGCGCCATGATTTCCATCCACGACGGCTTCAATTCTCTCAGTACCTGGGCGAACTTCCTCCCGAACGCGGATCGCCTTGCATTAGACACACACCCATACCTTTGTTTCGGAGGTCAATCTGCGGCACCAATGTCTTCATACGCCCAAACGCCCTGCAATACCTGGGGAAACAACATTAATACGTCAATGACCGCTTTTGGTATGACAGCCGCTGGCGAATGGAGCAACGCCGTCACCGATTGTGGTCTTTGGTTGAATGGTGTCAATCTGGGAGAACGGTACGATGGCACATACGTCCCCAGTCCCATTACCGCAGTGGGCAGTTGTAAGCCTTGGACCGATTGGCAGAACTACACACCCCAAATGAAGGACGATATCAAGACCTTCGCTCTGGCGAGTATGGATGCACTCCAGGTAAATCTGACGATCCTGGCATGTGCCTCATGTAATGACAATTTTTTTCAGAACTGGTTCTTCTGGACTTGGAAGATTGGTAATTCGAGCGTCACTGGCAAGGTTGAAACGCCCGCTTGGTCTTACCAGCTAGGCCTTGAAAATGGATGGATGCCAACTGACCCCCGAGACCACGTGGGAGCTTGTGGTGGGACTTCAGTTTGGACAGGACCCCTACTACCATGGCAAACTGGCGGTGCAGGTGCGGGCAACATCCCACCTAGCGTCACTGCGTCCTATGCTTGGCCACCACCATCAATCTCTAATGGGGGTGATGTGACTTTGCTCCCCTCGTATACCCCGACAGGAGCGATACCCACCTTGCCGCCTCCAACTTTCCCTTCTGCTACACCAAGTCCCGACGCTGGAAATGGTTGGTTCGATGCAAGCGATACCGCAGGCGTCATGGTTCCGATACCTGGTTGCCAATACCTGGACCCCTGGATAAGTCCCAACACACCACCGCCCTCCCCCCTTTGCCAGTAGCCCTCAGATCGCGATATCCCTTTTCACATTCAGTGCATTGCACCTTTCGCATACTAAAGGAGTCTTGTGTACATGGATAATACAAACCCGGGTCGTCATTGTTTTCCTTTTCTCTTAGCACGGACCTTTTTTGCATGGCTTCGTTTAATATACCAATGCGCCCAAACAGTCAACGTGATACGCTTGCGTGAACCTCGTTTCGTAGCCAACTGCTCTGAATAAGTTGCACAATCAATGTTCCCCGCTTGTCGTCGCATAACGATCTTCTAAATCTTCTTGTCCTCCGAATCCCCCCTCGAAATCTCGTTCCTTGTCCGCCTCTTGGTCCTTTGTCTTTTGTTCACGAATCGCAGCAAGTTGTGCCTCCTCCTGAGAGAAGAGCTCAGCCTGTTAGGCAGGTCGCTGATGGGTGGATTCAAGCTTACTTTCGCTTGGACGTAACGTGCTTCCTCGCCTTGTTCCTTTGTCTTCCAGGTGTCTTTCTGAACCGAACAAATCTAGATTGACGGTAGTTCTGAGGGCAACTGTTAACTTACAGATGATTGCATTGGAAGGGTTTGTGAATGTACGATGTTTGATGAGAGTTGTACTGTGAATGAGATGTGCCGAGAACGACGTCATCAAGGCCACAGCTCCTGTCCACATACGGCGCACGTGCTCGACTTTCTCAAACACAAGCAGCGACACCAGACGCGTAAATTGCGACTACGAGTCTTAGCCATGCATAATTCCAAAATACAGATCACTTCAGGCTGCAGTGGCCTTGAACTTATCTACAAGATCCTTCACCAATGGGCTGTCTTTTACCCATTCACGATACGTCTTCGCTCCAGGATAGATGGTCAAGGTTTGCGCCTTGTCCTATAATTGAAAAGGTTATTCATCGTTTTTCGTAGAAAAGAACTCGTGCGACTCACTCGAACTCCTGACTCTGGACCCGCCCGAAGCACAAACTCCCAACTCCAATACATTGCTTGTAACAGAGGGTTATCGGAGTCTTTGCTGGCATCGAGCTGTTCACGAGTGTATTCGGCCCCAAGACTCGCTTTTTCGCCCGTGACTTCGTTGAATTGATCGGCGAGATCGCGAAGGGTGAGATACTCGACTACAATCTTGATGCGTTTTCCTAAGGAATCCCAGTCAACGTTCGTGCTTCACGATAGAGCAACGCGTCCTTTACGCACCAGAGAACTCCTCTGGTTTTTCGAATGCGGGCGCTACAAATGCGCCGAAGTCCGCAATGCTGAACGCGAAGATCGGAACATCGGGTAGGAAAAACACGTTCCAGTTGAACCCCTTTTCAGCATCGTACGCTGGGGCGAAAAAACTGGTCCAAAAGTTCTCGTAGTACATCGGGATGTGAACGAACGTCCAAGGGACACCCGATGCGACGATTTGATCTTCGATAACGGCCTTTGACTTCCAGCTGACTGCCTGGCATTGTCCTTCCTGCCCATCTACAGTCGCCCAAACCAAGTGCTGGATTTTGGCAGTTTTGGCAGCTTCCACGATGTTGGTTCCGTGGGCTACTTCTGCGTCGTATCCGTGTTCGTAGAATTGGGTCATTCCAAAAACTCCCCATGCGCCTGCGAACGCGGCGACGACCTCTGAGAGAACGGCGAGGTCTGCTTTGACTACCTCAACACCCCTCGCGACCAGAGCTTTGGCAGCATCAGAATCGGGCTTGCGAGTTACACCGCGAATGGTGAACGTTCCTTCTGGAGCCTTGAGCAACCAGTTTACAACCGACCCACCTTGCCTGTGTACAGTGTTTGGGGAAAAAAGAAACGAAAGAAGGGTACGACAGCACTTACTGCCCAGTGGCTCCAACTACTACAATCAGTTTGGGCATTTGAAAGTTCGAAAGTGGGAGGAACAAATTCGTTGGGTATGTAGTGAAGTCAAGGACCGGGGGCTTTTTTCGCTTTTATCAACACGGGCTTTCCAAAAAGCTTTATCATGTATTTAATCTGATGACAATATATGATATTGCCGACCCCTGAAGGTGGAGACCTCACAAGGGGGGAGCCCTGGAGTTTATCCATTTCTGGGACATTTCTGACGGCGGCCAGGCCGTGCTGGAGGTCCCCACAAGCCGCGTTCATGGCTCGCCCTTCACCTCTCAAACGGTGGCATGAAAGTGGGCATGCGGTGGGTGTTGCAGTCGCTGGAGTAGATGTAGTTAGAACTTAGGAGACAAACGAACAGGGAGCGTGATAACGGATTTCTCAACGCGGCCCAACCTCGCGTTTGGTCACACAGTTTCGCGATCGTATGTGGATTACCAGATCGGGGTAACCCTTTGAATTTTAGATGAGACGGGGACGTGACCAGGGATGTCCTTGGCTCCACTGCAGCCCACAGCGATGATTGGAACAGCAGTAATTGAGACTGGGTGTCAGGTGTGTGCTTCAAAAGAGGCGAACCGCCTTTCAAAGTTACTCATGGACAAAACAGGTGATTCCTGGTGGGATGAAATGTCGTCATCGCAAGGAGGCCTTGTGATGATGGGGGTAGGAAACACCGCGCGTACCTGGCGTGAAGGACGACCCGGGAATGTGTCTTGCCATTTAACTGTACTGCTGCCCGTGGTGCTCAGTGAGTCCACGAGGGACACGTATCTCATGATACCTCTCCGTTGTTCTTTCTCGCCGGTGTGCATTACCCTCAATCAGGTTGGTCGGTTCACCTGTGTGCCATGGGTGTACCCCGGACTTTTTTGCCTTCTTTCTGTTGAGTTTTAGATGGAATCTCCACGAGAAGAAAACACGAGCATGCATCCCATAGCGAACATGAGCGATGGACGGGGACCAGGGTGCAACTTCGTGAAGATGCGATGATAACCGCTTCGATCTCTTGCTCGTGAGAGCTCTTTCATGACAACCACCACGTTGACTCACGCAGGGTCTTGAGAATAAAGCTATTGCGCTCATTGGGGCGTAACACCATATACAGTCAAAACACATGGGAGGTCAGTACCCGTCGGTTCTCCCCTCCAGGATCTTTTAAACTTATTATTATGTACTCCGCAAACAAATCCAGTGCCAAATCTTTTGTGGCGACTGGAAACATCATCACTTCGCCAATTCACCATGCACGGCTATTAGTGTTGCATCCTGGAAGGCAACATACGAACGAAGAAAAATAGAGCCTCGGAAGTCCAGATGTGCCCAACCCACTGCTCGGGGGTTGTCACGCTGGTTTCTCCCCGCGGCGATTCGTACCCCCACGATCGTCTTTCACGAGCTTGAAGCTTTTTCTTGATCAGCACATTCCCGAACTGGGCTGCCTAGGACGGAATACAAGCTTTAGATCACAAATGGGACTTGTGACAGCGCAGAAAGTGTGCCACAACCTGATTGGTCGAAGAATCCA
Organism: Macrocystidia cucumis; assembly: GCA_001179725.1. NCBI lineage: Eukaryota > Fungi > Basidiomycota > Agaricomycetes > Agaricales > Macrocystidiaceae > Macrocystidia > Macrocystidia cucumis. The sequence continues at coordinate 31,271 of CEMH01201387.1, read as the reverse complement.
CCGCCCGAGAGCTACATATATTGCGATGACACGGAACGTGTTCCATCCGCTGGAATACAACTGGGACACCTCATCTACGCTGCTTCTGTAGGATCCATCTGCTTCTGAACCTTGTTTTCATCTGACTTGTTTTGAGATGCTCCGAGTCTCGCTTCGACACGAGGGCAAGCGCGTGGAGAGTTCCTGATCTCGATGGCCGGATTGGCTTTCCTACCGAAAGAAGCACCGAGGTACCTTCCATCATGGGGCTGGCAACTGTGTAGTAGACATGTGGAATGCTTCACAATGTGACCTTCATCCGTGCCAGCGACCGGTAAAGCTCCTGCCTCTGAAAAGCTTTTTAAGTGAACGTCTCAAAGTCCACTCAACCCAACGACACCGAGATATCCATGATCAAGCTTACTTTCTTCTCCGTCCTTGGAGCGTTGCTTTTTGGCTCTTGCTATGTCGCTGCGCTCGGGACGACGTGTTCGTCCCCGCTTACCGCCGGCTCTGCATCGACTAGTGACCCTTTCTGGATGCAAAACATCAAGCACCAAGGGATCGCCGCCTTTAACTCTCAACCAAGTAGTTACCAAGTGTTCAGGAATGTGAAAGTGAGTACCTCGCGCCCTCGTACGAATTGGCTTCTTGACAACATTGGTGACAGGACTTTGGAGCGAAAGGCGACGGCGTCACAGACGACTCTGCAGCTATCAAGTAAGCTGCTAGTAGCGGCTGAGCGTCGGGTGTTGACTAAGACCCTTCTTTAGTGCAGCGATCACGGCTGGAAGCCGCTGTGGCAACGGTTCTTGCCACTCGTCAACGTGAGATGATCTCATAGCACCTTTCTCCGCTTGGTTCTCACCCGAGCTTCTCCCTCAGAGTGACTCCGGCTGTTGTCTACTTCCCGCAAGGGTGAGTGTGATGCATTCAGGTCTTAGTCGTCGGTTCTCATTTTTCGTCTTCAGCACATACCTCGTGACCAAGGCCATCATTCCCTACTACTACACGCAACTTATTGGAGACGCGAGAAAACCACCGACACTCCTCGCCGATGCGTCATTCAATGATATGGCCGTCATTGGTGATGCCTTTCTTCCTTTACCTCCTGCACTCGGACTTAAGCCACGTCAGATGCCGACCCATATATCCCGGGAGGGGGAGGAGCACAGTATTATACCAACCAAAATAACTTGTATGCTTCTCTTTTGCTTGTACCGTACTGAGCCTAACCGCCTCCAGCTTCCGATCTGTCCGGAACTTTGTGATTGATGTCCGCCGGTGAGTTGTACTTTCTTCGCGCGTCGTGATCCCCCAATTCTAAAGGACGTTGAAGCGTACCCGCGACTAAGTCTCAAGGCACGGGAATCCACTGGCAAGTGGCTCAGGCAACTTCGTTGATGAACATTGTGTTCCAAATGTCTACGGCCGCTAATACTGCTCACCAAGGTAATGCTACAACTTTCGTACTTCCTTCCTGTTGACGAACATGTCGTAATAGGGATATGGATGGAGAACGGCAGGCAAGAATTGCTGATTGTGGTCTGTTTTCTATCATGCTCACCTTTCAACTCGCAGTGGTGGCTTTATGGGCGACATGGTTTTCAACGGGGGTAAATCACTTCTTTATCCTTAGTTTTCCAAAATCTCACATGATTAATAGGAAAGTTCGGCATGTGGGTTGGGAATCAACAGTGAGCTGTCTTCATGCACCAACATCATGGACGCTGGACTGACTGGATCAGATTCACGGTCCGGAATATCACTGTCAACAATGCTCAGACTGGCGTTTTCTCCGTCTGGAATTGGGGTTGGTTCTACGCATTCAATTTTGACAAATGCTGAGCTAGTTTTTAGGCTGGACCTATCAGGGTGTGACCTTCAACAACTGTCAGGTTCGAATACAAGCAACTGGCATTGTGCGTTTCTGATGTCAAACAATAATAGGTCGGATTTGACGTTGCGACTGGCGGAGTGGGAGACAGTCAGGTAAATATTGGGATCCGTGAAAATATGGAAAGACACTAACCGCTGATCTAGACAAGCGGAGCGGAGGCGATCATTGATGCTGTTGTTACCAACACTCCGATTTTCGTCCGAACGTCCACAGCGTCCAACGGAAAACTCGGTGGTTCGATCGTAATCCAGAACGCTAAGCTGAACAACGTTCCTGTGGCTGTCGGCGTTGTTGGCGGTGCGGTCGTTCTTCAAGGCGGGACTACCACCATTGGGTCCTGGGCCCAGGGTAACGTTTTCAGTGGAACGAACCCAGCTGCGACTTTCAAGCAAGGGACAATTCCTAGCTTCAACAAACCTGCATCGTTGCTCGATGGTTCGGGACGCATCGTTGGAAGGACACATCCCCAATACGCCGACTACTCCGTCAGCCAAATCGTTAGCGTGCGAGATCAAGGCGCCAAGGGTGATGGACGAACAGATGATACCGCTGCTCTCCAGGCTATCTTCAGCAAGGTTTGACTTCCAGCCTTTTGCATCTTTGAAGTCAATCTAAAATTTCTCATTCCCCCAGTTCTCAGGGTGTAAAATTATCTTCTTTGACGCAGGTACCTACGTCGTCACCTCCACCATCACCATTCCGGCGGGGACACAGGTAGTCGGTGAAGCATGGTCGGTTATTGCTGGTCGTGGAAGCGCCTTCCAAGACATGAACAACCCAAAACCTGTGGTGCGAGTCGGAGACACTAACTCGCAGGGCCGAACCGAGATTACCGATATCATCTTTTCCACCATTGGACCGGGTATGTCCCTATATTTGCTGAAATCGCCAATTTACGCGCAATGATTGACAATGGTCTCAGCTGCTGGTGCAATCGTCGTCGAATGGAACGTCAGGGACGCGTCAGGTCAGACTGGCAGTGCTGGGATGTGGGATAGTCATATTCGGTGTGTGGTCAACGAATTCTGTCGTAGAAGCATACTGACCTCTCGGCCTTTTATAGACTCGGCGGCGGTAAGCTTTGTCCTTTTGTCGTCTACCATTGGCCAATGGAAATTCACAGCCGCCGGAACGAACCTGGAGCTTGGTCAGTGTCCCTCTTCGGGCGCAGGGGGCACCACCCCATGCTTCGCTGCGTTCCTTGCACTTCACCTCACGCCTAGTTCCTCCGCGTATCTCGAGGTCCGTACAAATTTCCCCCTCATCAGCTGTGTGGTATAGCAGCTCACTTGTGTCGCCTTCAGGGTACCTGGGTTTGGCTTGCGGACCATGACCTGGACGGCGACGGTAGTTCACAAATCTCTTTGTTCTCTGGCCGCGGTATCCTTTCGGAGTCTGCAGGTCCAGTTTGGATGATTGGAACAGGTACGGGCACAAGCCAAACTGCACAGCTGATCTGACATTTGTTCATCTTGATTTTTTAGCTTGTATGAGCACTTTTCTTTACTCTCTCGGATCGACACTGACACTTTTATGATCAGCTGAACACCACGTTATCTATCAGTACCGACTTGTTAACGCAGCAAACCACTACATGGGTTTGATACAAACGGAAACTGTCAGTCAATCTAGTAATTAATTGGTCTAGAGGCTGGGAGCTGACATTAAGACTAGCCTTATTTCCAACCTCTCCCCGCCGCCCCGGCGCCTTTCGTCACAAATGCCAACTTTAAAGATCCCAGCGCGATCTCAGGCTTGACCTCTGCGCTCGCGCTTAGTGTCACTTCCTCAACGGACATCATCGTGTTTGGTACGAGCAAGTTTCTCGCCTTTTGACCCCTACTCATCACCGATTTCTGTCTAAAGGCGCGGGGCTTTACAGCTTCTTCAACGTAAGCTTGCAAAATGAAGAACTCGGTGACGTCGATTAACCTCTATAACAGAACTACTCCCAAACATGTTTGACCCCGGATAGCTGTCAGCCACAGATCCTCAATATCGACTCGGCGTCGTCGGTGTCCATCTACAGTCTTTCAACTGTTGCCTCCACATTCCAGATCAGCATGAACGGTGTCGGGGTTGTCAACCAGGTGCTGAACGAGAATGGTTTTGCCTCTACTGTGACAGCCTGGACGAAGTGATTTCGTTGATTAATTGATTTGCTCTAATGTACAAGTACGGATACCCATAAACGACGAAATCGAAGTGGGCTGAATGTCTCTCTTTTTTTATTTCTTGAACCATCCACTGTGTCATTGTCGAATCGTAGCAAGACGAGGTCAGAGTTAGAGTTAGAACGCGTCAAGGTATCACGTGACAAACGCGTTGAAACCAACAAACAAGGGTAAACATGGGAGACGCGACTTGATCATTGATGCGAGTGACTCGTGCTTTTGACCAGCCATACTTGCGTACAACCTGCACCACATGCCTCCAGTAAAGCGAACTTACAGCTCAAGAAAAACAGCGGTGCTTCCGGGCTCACCTCAGCGTAAACGACCCTTGACCGAAATATCTCTTTCCGAGAATCTGGCACCACCCGCGAAACGGAGGAAGCAGGTGGCTAAACCTTCCGCTCAAGGTCAAAAGACCTTGACCCAACTCCATTTCTGCGTTGACCGAACCATACTGCGGGCTTGCCCACGCTGTCAATTATCATATATCCACGGCGCTCCGGATGATGAAAGCCTTCACCGTTCACATTGTGCTCGAGTGCAACGGGGTATGGAATGGGGCCGAGAGGAAGAGAGAGACAAAATTAAAGCCGGAGTTGTGGAAGTTGCGACGGGTGTCAGGCTGAAAGATGGACAAAGAGGAAGAATAATATGTTTCGGAGCGGGCGTTGGGGGAAAGATCGGGTCAAAGGTGTGTTGGAACAACTTCATTTTATGCCGCCGTCCTGACGGTTCGTATAGCTTTCCACACTTCTGCGTACCATCAACACAGCCCTCTCTTCCCCGGAATTGATGCCTGCCGTGCTTCACGCGTCCAAGGCCTATTTATTTCTGGTCCCACAGACGACTTCGCCTGGCCGAGAGAAAATAATAGGATGTGTAATTGCCCAAAGGATATCAACCGCTATGGTCATTGCCTCGCAGAAAACATGTGTCCCTACCGAACTGGGCTCTCCTCAATCGTCTCCGAACCCTGCTGATGGTGCGATACCAACGGAGGAATTGGTACCGGTGGATCCGAACGCAGGGATATTTTGCAACCCTTCTCCACTCCCTACACCTCTCGGAATCCCTCGAATTTTCGTAGCCACAAGCCATCGGCGCCAAGGTGTCGCCACTCGCTTACTGGATTCTGCTGCCGAAACGTTTATATATGGGTGTCCATTAGATCCACTAAAGGGGCAAGTTGCCTTCACGCAGCCCACGAGTGAAGGGGCTGCCATTCTTGCCAGCTGGGGAAAAGGAGGTGTCAGGATCTACGAGGAGTGATTGGATGATGGGTTGTGCTGTTGCCTGCTCCATCCCGTGAATTTGTCTTTGAAGAAGGGTCAATTATGTAGCTGTAAACATGTACTGTATTGACGTCGGGGACTGTTGCCGTGACGTACCAGAGAAAGGAGAATATATCCAGAATAAGAATGGTCTCTCGAGCGACACAAATCATGGCGCATGCGAGGCAGAAAGAAATTGTGAGGATGACAAGAAAGTCTCGTGCTGGTAATGATACACGTTGTATTGTTGGAATTTGAGTGATAATTCTTCCACGTAAAAACGATGCCCACTTACACATTGGAACCTGGGTCATTCCTGCGCGGCACCTTGGTTCTGGGCATGCTGAGGGTGGAATCGCCATTGAAATTGATGGAGGTGGTTATGGGTTCGGTGGAAGATGAAGTCTAGAGTTGACCGTGACAACTTGAACACACGGCTTGAACTGATCACCCAAGCCAACCGAGCAAGCCGGAACTCCGCAATCCTGTTCTCAGTCATCGTCATGATAATCGTCAACTCAAGTTCGTGACGAGTGGAGGGGAAATGACAGCTCCAGATGGGTTCAATCAGTTTGTTGACAACTTTGGGGGTCACCTACAACAAGGAAAATGGTACTTATACATCGCTAAAACGGGTGTTTCGTTGTCAGTGCGCAATCACACCCGGTTACAATAGCAGGTGCACCCGTCAAGCATTCGAGCACAGTTTGCATTCTCCTGCTCAGTACCTAGTTCCACTGTCACCAACGGGCGCAATTGCTTGGTGTTCTTCAAAACGCCACCACTTGCTTCTCCATTCACATTTCTAAAGACTCCGTTTTCAAACGATGCGTCAAGTTCTCTCTTAGGGTCGTGGTCTGTCTAGGGGGTTCGCGTCTTCTTACGATCCGCATTTATTTCATTTCTGGTAACATATAGATGTCGTGACGAGCGAAATATGAGGGGTATGGAGTTTCGATAGAGGACATGATTATGCTTGTTCTGGCTGTTCGCAGAGGGCGTGAAGGAAGTTGTTCAGGTCGGATCGGGGAATCTCCAGAACGTTCGTGTCAAACGAAACGTGTCGACTCTCAGTGTTACATCGGTCGACCGCGTCAAGAAATGTCAGACCAAATTCGCTAGGAACCCCCAAATGAATCAGCAAGGATGACATATGGAGAAACGATGGAGAACTCACTTCTTTCTTACGTCTCCAAAATCAAGTGCAGCCATTACTCCCACAACGACAAATTTATTACTCGTTTCGTTCAGGCATGCGACGACGAAGGGTAAACTCTTCCGTTTTGAGTACTGGCTCACATTGACACCAGGTATTCGATCCCGCAGAGCGTCAACCAGCCACAGCGCCAGTCTTGACAAAACTGCTGGGTGGGAAAAGAGTGGTAGGTCTGGGCCTTGTGTCAAGATCACGACTCGGTGATTCCGCATCGTCCGAATGTCTTGTTTATCGATAATCGAGGTCCCTTGTCGAATGATTGCCCGGTGGAGGGACATCGCTAAATTCAAGCTTTCGTTTAGGGCTGTGATACTGTATGTGATTTGTGAGTTGCCCGTAAGGTCTTCGTCAAGATTGCACCCACTTGTCAAGAGCATCAAAAGCCGCCCAGTAGTTCTTAACCCACCATGGCACATCGATGGGATTATCGCCAGCTACCCCACTGTCGCCCAAATTCCACCAGCTGGGTTTATCGCCCTCCCGTTCGAGCGTTGTCGTGCCTCTTGCTTCAGTTTCTTTGTCCTGTTCTGTCAACGTTTTTGAAGTTTGCTTTTCTGTGCCATGTGCCTCCCAGACCCTCCCCCCTCCAAACCACTCCCCCCCATTGCGTGCACCCTCAATTTCAACCTCCATCCGTACACCGCCGGCTACATCAAGCAAAGCGCTGATACCCTCGACCGCGTCTGCTGCGGAGAGGGGTTGAGAGTGATATCCAAAACAACGCATGAATGATGGGTATGAAAGTTCAACAAGCCCATATTCCGGAGCGATATCGTTCAGTCGCTGCAGCAATGTTTTTTTGAGGTCTAGGTCCATATGTGGATATGGTTGTTGAGTTTGTGGGATTGAAAACCTAACCAACGTTTGTGAAGACAAAAACAATCGATATGAGAAATATGAACCGACCCCATCTTGGCCAGGAGGCCCGTCAATCGTTTCCTGCCCCGTTCCTTCCATATCCCCAGCTTGCTGGCGACGTAGCTGGAATGGTACATCGCGTCGTAGAGAGTCCAGTGTCGAAAAAGCATAAAGCGTAGCTCATCAGTGGCGCGCACGCTGAGGTCATCGGGGTTGAGGGAAATCAACGACTGGGAATTGGTCGCTTGTGGCAGTGGTGGATTGAGGCGCACAACTTCGTCATGAAAAATGGCGTGGTAGGCTTCATAAGTTTGCCGAGATATTCGGGCTGTGGTATACTGGAACGTGAGACCGAGGATCGCAAGCCTGCCGAAAACGCTGTTTAGCTCTGCGGGAAACAGTGCAGGATCAGGTGGTTCTACCAGAGTAGATCACTGTCCACTCTTTCGAGCACAGTGGCCAAGACATAGATGGTACCGGCGACGCTTTGTCCGTGGGATGTGCCCGAGTTATAATGTTTAGATATGCGTGCATTATGGAGGTCACGCTCTTCGCGCGACATTCGAGGAGGATACTGAAGTAGATATATTTGTCGGCCAATCTTCGAACAACTGGCCAAAGACGAACCTCATCTAGCTTTCTCCGTTTCTTCTTTCCAGAATCGTCGCCAAGGGATCGGCGCTTCTTGGACGTATGGCCTGATTGAGACACGTCCTCATCTTCGTCGTCGGTCTGTTCTTGCTCATCTGGTTCGGATTCGGGGTCTGACTCATCGGAGTCATATAGTGGTTCATACTGGAAAACGTCAGAGCGTGTATACGATGTTGGAGAGGTAGATCACCTGCAGAGATTGGAACGCTTTTTTCTCGTCGATCAATTTGTCTGCATATCCGTCATCCCACACTATGACGCGTTCGTGATTTAGTCCGAGTCCAAAAAGCGAGGCCAAACTTTGGGGTCGTATCGAATCTATGACGTGAATTGTCAATTGCACTGGAAAGTCTTGAAACCACTCCGGTCCTGGTAAATCCAGAAGGCCACCAATATTGAGGAGGATAAGGGTTCGTAGCTGAACAAAAAAAGAAGTTGTAGGGGTCTGGAAGGGAAGCGTAGTAATTCAGGTACCTCCAAGTATTCACGAAGGTAATCCTTTATCCCGTTGAGATGAGTGACGCCTGAGACTGGCATGATGCGATAAATCACGTCGTCTTGGCGAAAGAGATCGGCAAGCATTCTGGCCGCACAAAGGGCGTCGACATCTGGTGCAGATAAGATGAGCACCGAGGATGCTGATATTGAGGGTGAGGTCCTATGAGCAGTGAGGATCTTGGCGTAGGCATCAGTATAAGTAGGGTTATCGAGTGTTGGAGGTGGCAAGTACATTGTTTGTTTCTGTTGACAAACGCGACACGACGTTACGCGAATGTCATGTGAGTCACGGTCACACTCACTGACGGCACCCCTGAGTTGGTCATGGTCATGGCCCTTTGCACTCTGAAATGAACGGCGAGTCAACATATACGCCGCATAGAAATGCAGCAACTTAGGTTAGTAGACCCTCACCACAAGCTTCGATCGCCGTTCGGATTTGAAGGTGGGGCCATCCAGGCAGGCAATGCCAAAGGAACGATAGCACCGAGTGAACGCACTTCGACTGTCCAGGTGAGTCATGTTGTCAGTGGAATGTTCTCTTTTTTGTCAGAGCTCGTGAAATACTCTCTTTTGGAATATCTGAAATGGACGACCCATCTACTTTTTGGGGGTACAAGCTGGAAACAAGCCTGTGGTATACAACCCTGTGGCCATTTGGTTGTCGTGCCGCATCACACAGCTTTGGCTTAGACTGGTTCAGTTTTTACGATTCCCCTGGGGGGTTGGCACACTCTGAAGAAAACGCAATCACATCACCACGTCCGTTGCCCTCTTCCCCCCGCTGCGCCTCTACTTTTGGTGAAACGAGTTTGCCGCTCATATCAGGCGTTTCTGATACGCGGGGGAGGCGCCTGTTTTGCCTGTGGCTCCTCCCGTCCCAAACCTAGGCCACGGAGCTTGAAACTTAGTTTTATGTGATTGATCGTCGAGCGTTCATTGGCGGTGTTCCAGCAGGGTTTAAGATCACCATCTCAATTTCCGACAGACTTTGAACACTGCCGTTGGCAAGTGTCGAGAGATCGAGATATCTTTGTCTTCTATCACTGACAGATGATTCTCTCCCCCTCATGTCCAGTTCCACAGGGCTTTTTCAGCATTTCTCGCTTCTACTTCTTCAAGGTGCGCAGCACCACAACATGTCAGTTTGAACACGTATTTGTGCATACGCTAACCTAACTTCCTGTGATTTTTGCCCTCTGTGGTTCTTCTTGTCCCACGAACAAACGTATGTTACGGACCGAGAAGATATAGCTCACATTCGAGAATGTGTTGTGAGGTCGCCGCAGGTCTTCTAATGAAAATGGCTCATTGTTTGTTCCAACAGACGCCGGGCGAATAAAATTATCATTGCCGCGCATGCTTGAACGTGGTATGTATTTGAAAGGAACGAGTCGTGTTGAGACTTTTTTTCGCATCAGAATCAAAACGTTACGTGGGTGCAAATTTCAGTCGTCTCAGAAATTCTTGGCGCGGGGACACTTCGCCGCTTAATGTCAGTTCCTCATAATTACCGCTGGTAGAAAGTACTCGTTCATGGGAATACATCCACGCATTAGCCTCCAAGAGATGAAACATGTGTTGCATCGAACAGGCACTCAATGCTCAGGCCTCAGGCGGCCGTTTTCCGACGTAAAGTGCCAAATAAGCTCCCCACGTATTGAGGGCGTCTCAAAATTGTTCGAGTATGCGATTGGATCTTAGTACATGGATGATGGCCGAAATTCGGTGGGTGGGTGGGTGGCCACCCAATTTCAATAGCGACTGAATGAAAAGCGCAATGGTCAATTACATAGTGAATTGCTGACAAATATTTGTGTCAGATAACAAATTGAACTGTTTCGTGTCATCGCAATCATCTAACAGAAAGAGGTACCACTCAGGCCCACCGCTCTTGCGCTTTTATCTTTGCCAGTTTATATTTCAGAACTAGTCCAACATCGCAGCTCGACGATCAAGACTTGATGCCACATTGTTCGAGAAAAGGCTGTAATAAGGAGTTCTCTGAAGGAGACGTCACCCCGTGCATTCACCACCCAGGTGCCCCGGTATGCGGACGTACGACTGTTGCCGCTGAGATCAACAAGTTGACCACCGCTCCAGGTTTTTCACGAGGGTCTTAAGTCATGGTCTTGCTGTTCGGACGTGAATAAGCCTGTCATGGAGTTCGATCAGTTCATGGCGATCCCTGTGCGCCTCCTCTACCTGGGTATCATCCATTCTCAAATCCTGATCTGCTCCATGTAGGGTTGCACGGAAGCCGAAACTCACTCGATCGCTCCCCAAGCTGAAGTCGTTAAACCCCAACCTGTTGCTTCACCTGTCACTGCGGTCAAGTCGGCTGAAGGGAAGGAGACGTTTTCCTCAGCAATCGCGTTGCCTCCCACTGGGGCAGATGCGACAACCCCAGCAGCGTCCGTTCCGGAGGAAGAAGATGATTTGACAGCCACAATCGAGCCTGGAACACGCTGTCGACGAAGGGGGTGTGGCGTGGCATTCGTTAGCGACGAAGTGAACAGGCGGGAGGGCGGTGAAGGAGCCATCTGTACTTATCACCCTGGATTGGTAAGATGGCATTACTCGTATTGATCATAGGTGTCTGATGCGTTTTCTCAAGCCCATTTTTTGGGAAGGGAGCAAGGTCGGTGTTGTTCCACCCCAAAACTCTCCGCTGTCTAATTGGGGCTTACAGGGTTACCTTTGCTGCAAGCGTCGCGTCCTCGAATTCGACGAGTTTCTCAAGATTCCCGGTTGTAAACAGGGTCGTCATTTGTTCTCTGCCCCAAAATCCGAGGTGCGCGGTTTGGGATTTCGAATGAATCGTTGAATGACTTCACAGTGATTTAGCCCGAAGACGAGGAGTTGACAACGTGCCGCATGGACCATTACCAAACCCCTGGAGATGTCCATGTCTCAATCTTTGCCAAACAAGTCGATAAAGCAAGAAGCACAGTAAAGTTCGAAGAGAATAAAGTACCTCTTGACATTGGGATCGAGGGTCATCTCAGCTCATTAATCCTTCTCAGGCGTTACTTGACCTCCGTCTGCCTGCTTCGAAACGATTCTTGCGTTCCCTAGACTTGTTTGGACCTATCGATCCTGAGCAATCAACGTATCAAATCATGTCAACCAAGGTGGGGCTCAATCACGACTTTGAGTTTCTCACAACTTCATGCATCGTTTGTAGGTGGAGCTTGTTTTGAAAAAGAAGACCGCTCGAAGTTGGACCCTGCTCGAGAAAACAGACCTTGATCTAGGCGGTTATAATCTGACATTCGGTGTTGGTGGGGGGACTGGGACAGTAGGAGCAAAATGGGTCGATCTCGACGAGTCCAACCAAACTCGTTGATTAATACAAAATAAGGTGTCTAATTCTAAAACAACCCCGTCACAACGAACCGGGTTTCTCTATTTTTTGGACCATCTGGATGAGATCGCCAGGCTGTAGGTCGTCAAACCCAGAAAGGCTTAGTCCGCATTCAGAGCCTTTGCGGACTTCGGTGACTTCTTTTTTGAGATGGCGCATCGTGTCCAATGTTCCTGCACGATGTGTGAGTTATGGGGTGCGGCTAACAACATTAAGACTTCCCACCTTCATGAATCGTGACTCCCTCCCGCACCACTCGAGCAAAGCGAGATTTCTCCACAAGACCGTTTGTAACTCGACATCCAGCGACTTTCCGTATTTGCTTAGCCTTCAGCTGAATGTCGAATAATTGTAACACAGTGGCTTCGCCGACGACCTTGGTTTCCGTGATCGTTGGCAGCAGATCGATAACTTTGGATTTAATTTCGTCCATGAGGTGGTAAATGATATCAGAAACACAGATTGGGACCCCATTTTGAGCAGCTAACATCTCAATGGCTCTTGGAGCGCGTACTGAGAAGCCAACCACAGTACCTTTGTTTCGAGGGTCAAACTTAGCAGGAAGGAAGGAGTGAGGCAAACTTACCACCGATCGCCTTTGCCATTAACACATCAGACTCTGTGATATCACCCACCCCAGATGACACGATTTTGGTCACTGCTTCTTTGTTGCCGATTCCTTGGAGTGCACCGACGATGGCCTCTGCACTGCCGCATACGTCTGCCTTGATCACAAGCCGTAGTTCTTTTGGACCTGCGGGAAGATCGAGGATAGCAGGAGCCTGGTCCTTATCTGCTTCGAGCTGGCGTTGTTCCCGTTCCTGGCGCCTGTTCTCGTTGATGGCTTCGACATCAAGCAGTGATGCTTGAACTTCCGCCTTCCGTAAACGATTAATGACAGCCTTCTTGATATCAGCCTCTGGTCCTTGTAGCACTTCATCCCCGGCGTTTGGAAGCGTCTTCCAACCAGATACCAGAACGGCCATGCCAGGAAGGGCTTCTCGTAGATTTGCGCCTGTTTGGTCCTTGACAACACGGATTTTCGCATGGCTCACCCCACTGAGTAGGTGGGATCCAACACTGAGGCGCCCGCGGAGCACAAGAACGGTAGCAACAGGACTGATTGTGAAATCATCAATGACATCGAAAAGTGACAAGGAGAGAGGGAGATAAGCATACCCAAGACCCTGCTGAATTCTTGATTCCAAGATGCAGCCGTGTACAGGACCTTCTCGAGGAGCTCGTAAGTCCTGAATCTCTGCCATGACCGAAAGCGTTTCTATGAGCTCCGGCAGGCCTTGGCCTGTGAGACCGGAAACTTCGACACAAGGTATATCGCCACCAAAAACTTCTAGTTGTAATCCTTCAGCCATAAGAGCTTTTTGGACGCCATCCTGCAATGGTTGTGAGAACGCGAGTGTAGATGAAAATGATTCCAACTCACAACGTCCACATGCGGCTTATCAATTTTGTTGATGGCGACCACGACACCCATTTTACCCCCATCCGATTTGATGAGATCGATTACCTCCCTTGTCTGAGGCATGATACCATCATCTGCGGCCACCACTAAAACAATTATATCCGTCACGCTGGCCCCGCGAGCACGCATAGCTGAAAAGGCAGCGTGACCTGGCGTGTCAAGAAAAGTGATCGACTGTAAACCACCCTCCACAGGAACCGAAAAGGCTCCAATATGTTGAGTGATACCGCCAGCTTCTCCTTTCGCCACTGACGAAGACCGAAGGGTGTCCAATAACGTAGTTTTCCCGTGGTCGACATGTCCCATGATAGTGACAACGGGAGGGCGAAACGGCAGGGATTGGTGGTCGATGGGCAAAGGTCTGAGTCAAACTGAATGAGAGACGGTTCACTGAGAAATCAAGAAGAAACGCACGAGGGATATAGATCAAATGCGGCCTCATCGTTAACAATACATTTTCGCCCCAGCTCCTCCGCGAAAAGAACAGCATAATCAGATGTGAGGACTATACCCAAAGTCAGTTCCCACCGATGCTATCCGCAGAGCCACACACCATGATCGTAGGCTGTCTCTATTCCCAGTCCGGTCCTTCTAATCTGGCGTTGTAGTTTGTCTGTCAAGGGCGAAGTCATGTTACAATATGAACCAGTATGGATTGGGATGACGCACCAAGCTTGACGTCTAGCAACCTAGCCAACGCTCCAACGGAAACGGTCGATGGTATATAAACTGGTGGCGTCTCCTTTTTCACGAGTTTCAAGCTTTTGCTAATCTTTTTCTCGGGACTCGACGCGCTGAGTCGGGTTTTATCGTTGTCGCGAGCTTTGAAAAAAGGGTTGTATTCGGGCCGTTTCTCAACACGTCTAGATTTCAAGTCCCGCGACCTGCGAATTTCGGATGGTTGATACCTTTGTCCGGGGATATAAGTGGATGGCGACTGTTGGTTCGTTTGCTGCATCTGGACCGAGGATGTTGAAGCTTCATGGGATGTGTCATTGCGGTTCGCCGATGTCCGACGTAGGTGTACAGGGGGTTGTGCAGCCCTTTTAGTTATAGATGGAAATGGCTTAGCAGGTTCCCGATGACGGTTGGATAGAGGAAAAGCCGGCTGGGTGTCGCTGGGCGTCGCTTGAGGTGGGCTGAACACACGAGACCATTTGAGGAGAGCGTTGCCTGACGGAGCTCTAGAAAGGTTTTGAGGTGTGTAAAGTGGAATTGGAGATTTTGTTTCGTTATGCAGTGATGGAGACCGGGGAGAAAAGACATTTCGTGAAGGTGCTGGGTACCGGCCGGCGGTTTCCGGGGAAAGATCCAGAGAATTAGCGTTAAAAGGTACTCCTGGTTCGGAATTGCAGGACGAGGCGGAGGGTTGCTTCAAAGAGGTTGCCACGGGAAGAGACCACTTCTTTGGAAGAGGTCGGGGGACATATGCCTCGCTAGATGCATCCTGTGGTCTTGGCTTGGTCCGTTGAGGTTAACCTGGAGGAGTATTTCGAAAGAAGGACTCACTTTAAGCCTCACAGCATTAGATGCAGACCGAGACCTGATAAATTTATGAGAATGAAGAGCGACCCGACGCGGTTGGTGCATTGAGCACTGAAAACGGAAGTGCGAGGAGAATTGTGTGACTCGCCAAGTCTTTGGCTTCTTGAACAAGCACATGTAAATAACACCGATGCTTTTCCGTCTTTCCAACAAACTGAATTGGGCAGCATCCTCATATCGAAGATGCCTCCATACTCAATCCACCGAGTACATTCCTCACTTTCACCTATGGCCAAACTTCTATTCTCTCCGGGAACAGCGCATATTACTGGCTGCAACGCTGCAGAAATTGGATTCCGCGGAAAGTCGTTCATTTCGGCGTCGCAAGAAGATTTACGGTGCAATTCCTAACGACTCCCTAGCGGACTCAACCGACATGTTTTATCCCAATGACTGTTATGAGTTTTCAGAGGTGCGTATTCAGTTTGTGCAGACTGTTCAACTTGGCTCATAAGGAGAAAGGGTCATTATGATGGCGTCATCCAACATTTTCGAGAGATGCATGTCTCCTCTTGGCCGGAGGATTGGGAGGAGGATTTGACCCCAGTCTTGAATCGAGCGTACAATATCTGTCCAAGCAAGGATGTCCAGACACACATCCTACACCTAGCGTCGAACGGCCAAATCTTACCACATATCGATAATCTCCAGGCCAGTGGAACTTGGATCCTTGGCATCAGTTTAGGCGCACAGAGGACGATGCGGCTGACCAAACCTTCTACGGGCCATTTGGTTGACACTATCCTGCCTTCTGGCAGTCTTTATCTTCAGAAGTACCGTCATTCCTCATCACCCAGATTTGCCGCACCTCACACAAAGTGTAGGGATAGCGTGAGATACAACTACGAACATTCTATACTGCCCGGCGAACACACTGGCCCGAAAGGTCAACGACTGAGCATCATGATTCGGGTATGACGCTTCCTCCCCAGGATTAACATTTCGTCCTCATTTCTCTTGCTTCGCCTTTCCCAGGATTGCTTACCTCCCCCAAGAAACTAACGTTCGTGTCTATTTGGTGTCTAAAAAGTGTGTTAGGAATGACCCTTATGGGGAAATCCTTTTCGACATCACAAATCACAAGAATCTCGATATCTCCACCGTCTTTCCCGTCTGCACGAGGGTGGAGTGGTTCGTTCCAAATGAGTCTGGCCACGAGTTAGATCATACTTCGACTCTATGCGAGTTGCGAAAATAACATGAATTACTGTCACAGGCACCTCCCTTTAGAGGGAAGTATATTTGGATACGCCCCCAAAAATGCACTACGAGCACCCGCCCAATTGGATGTGTTTAAAGTCTTGATTGCATCCCTCAGTTCCGCGGTATCTTGCGGCAAGCCGTCGCCGTAAGCACGTAGTGTGGCTCTTCGCTCAAAATATTCGCTCATCAATGTGAATGGTTCCCTTTTCACGCAAAGCCCACCTATGTCTCGGTCTCCCGAGCCCTACCCACCTCGTGTCTGGCCCTTTTCCGAAAGCGGGGCCTATCCGGACCGGTTGGCGAAATCAATTCGTGAAACAATCAGCCCGGTTCACCTGTGTTTCAGTCCCCGAAATCGCTCCCTTTGCAGGTTCGAATTATGCAAGGTGGTCATCTTTTTTATCACTACCCCGATTCCGATAGCCTCGAGCGTCGTGATAATCCCTGAGAATAGCTCGGTGCACGAGGCAAAAGGGGTCGAAATGAACAGAAGCCCAACAAGGCAGATGTTTTCGCGCTTGAGTTATCTGATACTCCAGGATGACATCTCAATTTTACGTTGTCGAGTGTACGAAGTAATCGTGAATCGTGAATGTTATTTCGAAAGGCTGTCGACACATGGTAATAATCGATACACCTGCAATGCGATAATACATATGAATGTGAGACTGATAAAACACACTAAGCTTGCCATCTAAGTACCGTATTTCCCAACCACCCCGACATTGACACCGCGTAAATTCAAGTCACCTTCGTCACACTCGCGGCACTGATATCGCAGAAGAAAATTTAGGCATGTTCGTGTGAAGAAACCGATAACTTACGGGAGGCTTGTCATTCTTCCCTTATCATCCAAAATGTCCAAAACCTGGGTACCCTGAACGAGGTTAGTCGAGAATTATAAGACGAGAAAGAGTGAGCACTTACATCCGGCATCCTACTGGTTGATTGGACCACACCGTAAATCAGCTGGGCATTCGCGCCCCAGTAGAAGACTTGCGTTCCGGCCTGGGGGGGGGAGGAGAGGGAGGAAGGCGGGTCAGTGAATTTCGAAGACAACATCGGCGACGTCCTCACGGGAAATACGTTCATAACTAAAATAGTAGGGCTGCAACAGCAGAGGAGGAGACCGGAGGACTGAGGAAACGAGGGGGCTAAGCGAGCTCTTATGTATTTTTTTTTTCAAGAGCAGATCGCTGCGCTACAAATGAAGCGTCGTATTGTCAGTTGCGGCGATGTCCTATTAGAGAATGAGTTCGATGACACCGCAACAAGATTTAGAAAATCTCAAGCGGGATCTCATGGTTTGCCTGCGACTTTTTGGGTAGGACGTAACGCAACCAGCAGACAGACGCGGACAAACATTGAAGTGAGAATGTGCGACGGTTGAATTAGTGATCGTACAAAGGGAAAGTGCTCCGTCGCTCTTCTGGATGCAGCTGGCCCAAGTCTATGGCCGTGTGACTTAGCCAAACTCATGGGCTGAGGACAATCTGCGCGAATTCGGAAATGGCTTGTTTTAGCCTGAGGGTCGTTCTTTGGGAGGCAGGTCTTCTGGCAACTTTTCTACGTAAAACACACGCGAGAATTTCGAATCGTCCTCAATGCAAGCGCATGTACTACGGGGAGCGTGAAATTCGTCCGAAAGAAAGTAAACAAATCCGATCATTAATGTGCATAGCCGTTATGCCCTTTTTTCATTAGGTTGATCCTCGGCATCCACTATCGAACTGGATGGTAATTTCACTCAGATCCTGGTGGGCCCCCAATGAACAGAAGCAAGTTACAACAACGCCACGGTAGAGGAGGTCGTATAGACATAGATGATCCAAACGATGCTCTCGACGACGCCCAGATTTAATCGATATTGACCTCTACGTTGATGACGGGAACAATGACCATATGTTTTTTCATGACACCCAAAGACTCCGTCGAGTCACGTGCATGACTGGGGAAAGTTGGCGGGCGAGAGTCGCAGTCTTACCCAAAAAGACCATCAGACAACCACTTCAGCAAGGCCTCTTCAGCGCCGCCTACCAAGTTCTATTCAATGCCGTCTGCGAACCTTACAACGAAATCCAATACACCTCGTCATGACATGTCCGTCATTTTGGTGACTGGCTCCTATGACCACGAGATACGATTCTGGGAGGCTTGGAGTGGGATATGTTCGCGGACAATTGCGCGGACTGGAGAAACTGGTGTGAGCATGATTCAAGCTGGGTACCGCGAATGAAGCCTCTCACGTTCTCCCCGTGAGTATAGCAAGTGAATAGATTGGCTATTTCGCCTGAGTAAGGTCGGTCTAGCTGGCCAGGCCGGTCTTTGCTGACGCGTTCATTACTCCACCAGTAAACGTCTATTGGCAGCCGCTATACATAAAAAAGTCAACATATATGAGATAGGGAGTCCTTCGTCGGAACCTGTAAGTACCGATGAAGAGCTGTTTTTTTCGTTGATTGAACAATCAAGCTTGCCACTTTCGAAGGACACCTAATGAACGTCACTTCCGTCTCATTCCATAGTGAGGGTAAATGGCTTGTCACTGGAAGCGAAGATGGTACTATCAAAATTTGGGATCTCCGGTTTGTCTCCGTTATCTTCGTGTTAAGATCATCGGTTCATTACTGATTTAACAGAAGTTCTCAACTCCACCGAACTTATGACAACTTGGCTCCCGGTAAAACCATACATTTGTCTGTTGGGAAAATGGCTCATAAGTACCCTGCAAGTCAATGATGTATGCGTTCACCCGAACCAAAGCGAGTTGATTTCGTGCGACCAAGCGGGAAGCATTAAGCAATGGGACCTCTCGGCCAACCTCTGCTCTCATGAACTGGTGGGATATTATGCATCGTTTCAGCCACTTTGACCAATTTAGTAAAATCCTTGCCTTAGACGCCAGCGGGGGACGTTCCCATCAGATCCGTCAGTCTTGCCTCCGATGGATCGTGTCTGGTCGCTGGCAATAACAAGGTAACAACCCGTCCCCCCTGTTTCACGACGACGATGCTAATTTTTTTCCAGGGACAGTGCTACGTGTGGAAGATCAATGATGAGAATTCCGGTCTCCCAAGATTCCAGGCTGTGACGAAGTTTCTCGCACACCCCAAGTATCTCACCAGATGCCTCTTGAGTCCAGACGCGAAGTTCGCTTATTTCCTTCACATCACTGTGGTGACTGTATACTCACGACTACGCTGGCATGCAGATATTTGGCAACGTGCTCCGCCGACACCACTGTCAAAATCTGGTCGATCTCGCCGAATTACGAGTTTAGGCAGGAGAAAGTTTTGATAGGACATCAACGCTGGGTTTGGGATTGCGCATTCAGCGCAGATTCAGCATATCTAGTCACCGGTCAGTAGGATTCCGACCTGTTGTTCTAGCCATGGAGCTCAATTCAATTCAATTCAACAGCTTCTTCTGACCACACGGCTCGCTTGTGGGAAATGGCCTCCGGGGAAACGGTGCGCCAGTATAACGGACACCACAAAGGTAAAAAGTCTGTGTACGAATCCGGAAAACGCCTAAACATTTTCGTCTCAGCGGCAGTGTGTTGTGCCCTTCATGATGGGGCGAGTTGAGTTGACCCTCCCTGGGACGTCTCATTTGAGTTCCTGCGCACCCTTGAACTTCAGGAAACCGGGATGATTGACCACATCTTGGACTCGAGGGAACACGCGAACGTGTCGTGAAAGTATATTCAGCTGTCAACCTGTGTATGTAGTCTATTTCCCACTTCTCCACCTGCGTTCATTTGCAGCCGTTTCCCGTTACTTTTTGTGAGCTGTCATCTACGCGTGGACATTCTGCCACGCGGTCGATGCGTATTGAGCTATTCGTCATCCATTTTTGGCTGGGTAATGTTCTCACCTTGTATGCACACACGTACGAACTGAATACATCCCGCGCCTGTCTATTAATGAGCTTCTGCTCGGGGTCTGATCCTGTCTATGGAGCACCTGGCAGGGGGGACGCAGGACACAGTCGAAGACACCAACGGCCTCTAGGCAGTTATTGTTTTTTTGGGAGGGGCGTCTCCTTATTTTGAAATCCGGAAGGCGCAAAACACCTATCCCACCAAAAACCCATTTCAAGGCCACTTCAGGGACTTGGGTTGATTTTATCGCACACTCGCTTTCGTCAGAATGTAGAGACGTTTTGTGCTAACTCTTAGAGAAGAAACTGCCCAATTCTGCGGCTCCTCGTGTGGCCACCATCAAGGTGAGGTTTTGGAGAGTGATGGAGAAGGGGTGGGGATGGCCGATCGGGCCGAAATCCGAGTGGATCATTGCAATTTGGATCAAAACATGCAGGACTTTCATTGTTTCAGAGTCCGCCGGTAACAGGTTGGTAGGGGTGGGACAATTCAGCATGAGGGCGCCACTAGTTCTGACATGCCGCATCGCGATGGCAAGTAGTGCGGTCGCGGAGATTGTTTTGGTGAGCTATTCTGTAAGCGGAGCGGGTGACCGGGAAGTGATAAGGAAGCTGACGTAACATGTTCCTGATCTGGTGATAGATCTTGGCTGTTCTCCTTATCTTTGTTCTGGACCAATCAGAATGATTCGGATTACAAACGGCCGAGCGGACGCATCGGGATCGCAACACGTGAATTGTCACTGAGCCACTGAAAATTGTCGTCCCCTCCCGAGTTCCATATCTTCTTGGCCAATACCCTCACAATCTCCCTTCTCACCACCCTGCCTCGCTAAGCAAAACTTCACTCAGTTCATGGCAAGCGCAGATTTCGTCAACTCTCCTTTCACAGATTCGTTGCCTTTGGTCTCCGATTTCGCTTCACCAGAAGATATCATCTCTTTCAATGCTGTCGAGCGCGATCCTGCTTCATTTGCCAGCTCTTTACCCGCCAATCAGGGTCTCTACTTGAACGAAAATGAGAAGGATTCTTGCGGTGTTGGGTTCATTTGCCACATCAAGGGAGCCCCCAGTCACAAAATCGTCTCTGATGCCCGGCAGCTCCTATGTGCCATGACCCACAGAGGTGCGACGGGTGCTGATAGTCGAGATGGGGATGGTGCTGGTGTAATGACAGCAATTCCTCATGACTTCTTCAAACGCGAGGCCGAAAGGGACATCGGTTGCGTACTTCCGGATCCTGGCGAATATGCCGTTGGCAATGTTTTCTTCAAGGCGAACGACCCTGTCCAACTCCAAAGCCGCCAATCAATCTTTTCGAAAATCGCGGACGACCTTGCCCTCCGCGTTCTCGGCTGGCGAGAAGTTCCCACCGACGGTACTATCCTCGGTCCGGCTGCATCTAGCAAAGAACCCGTCATCCTTCAACCTTTTGTTGTCCTTCGAGCACATTACGGTGACGGCACTGTCAGCCAGGGTGGCTCATTCGATGCGAAGCACTTCGAGCGTCAGCTGTATGTCCTTCGCAAACACGCAACTCATAGCATGTATGTCGTTTCATCTCTGGAATAATTGGAACGAATCTCATCAATTCAATCTTGAAGCACTCTCGCAAAAGGATTTTACGTTTGCTCTCTATCATCAAAAAACATCGTTTACAAGGGCCAGCTTTCCCCTCCTCAAGTGTACAACTACTACCATGACCTCAACCACGTTTTATATCGTTCTCATTTCACACTTGTCCACTCTCGTTTCTCCACCAACACCTTCCCCAGCTGGGACCGTGCTCAACCTCTTCGATGGGCAGCTCATAACGGTATTTGCGCTGTTGCAATTTTGTCTCAGCTTTTACTCACTTTTCCCTTTCAGGCGAAATCAACACTGTTCGAGGAAATAAGAACTGGATGCGGGCCAGAGAGGGCGTCTTGTCATCTCAACATTTCGGGGACCAGTTGGACCTCCTGTACCCCATCATCGAGACGGGTGGTTCCGATTCCGCTGCTTTCGACAACGTCCTTGAGTTGCTCGTAGTCAACGGAGTTGTAACCCTTCCAGAGGCCGTAATGATGCTTATTCCAGAAGCATGGCAGGGAAACGAAAACATGGATGCGCAGAAACGCGCCTTCTACAACTGGGCCGCATGTCTCCAAGAGCCTTGGGACGGTCCTGCCCTTTTCACGTTTAGCGATGGACGTTATTGTGGAGCGAACCTCGATCGAAATGGTCTTCGCCCTTGTCGTTACATCGTCACGAACGACGATATCATGGTCTGCGCTTCAGAGGTTGGAGCGCTGTTCATTTCCCCCGAGAAGGTGGTGCAGAAAGGACGATTGAAGCCCGGTCGGATGCTGCTCGTGGATACGGAGGAGGGGCGTATTGTGGACGACAAAGAATTGAAACGTAACACGGCGAACAAGCAGAACTTTGCATCCTGGGTCGAAGCCCATGTGTTGCACGTTCCCAACATCATTAAACGCGTCAAACGAAGCCTTACCCGCCTGGACCCAGTCCTAGACGACACCACCCTTAGCACTGACCCCAAGCTTCTTGCTTTTGGATTCACAGCTGAGCAGCTCAACCTTCTGATGCTCCCGATGGTTGTTGAGGGCAAGGAAGCTTTGGGTTCCATGGGAAATGACGCTCCACTCGCTGCGATGGCGGTCCAACCTCGCATAATCTATGATTACTTCCGTCAGCTTTTCGCGCAAGTCACCAACCCTCCCATCGATCCTATCCGGGAAAGCATCGTCATGTCGCTCGAGGCATACGTTGGACCTGAAGGCAATCTTCTTGAAATGAAACCCGAACAATGCCATCGAATTCTTCTCCCTTCCCCTGTCCTTTCTATTGAGGAGATGAACGCGATGAAACACCTCAAGGTCGCCTATGGCACTTGGCCTTCCCGAACGATCGACATCACCTTCCCCAAAGAGGACGGCCTTCCGGGCTACCAAGTCGCTTTGGAACGGGTCTGTAGCGAAGCCACTGACGCCATCGATGATGGAATCAAGGTCATCATACTCAGCGATCGCGCCACTGGTCCAAACCGCGTTCCTCTCTCTGCGCTCGTTGCCTGCGGTGGCGTTCACCATCACCTCACTATCCACAAAAAGCGCGCAAAGGTTGCTCTCATGGTCGAAACAGCTGAAGCGCGTGAAGTTCATCATCTTTGCGTCCTCGTTGGGTATGGCGCCGATGCGATTTGCCCGTGGCTCGTCATGGAGACCATCCACAAAGTTGAGCGAGAAGGCTTGTGAGTATCTTTATTGACTCAGCGTTTACATTCAACTGATTCCCTTTCAGGGTCAAGGGGGATAAGACAGTTGAACAACTCCTGGATAACTACCGCCACTCTGTTGACAATGGGATCCTGAAAGTCATGTCGAAGATGGGCATCTCAACCCTCCAGTCGTACAAAGGCGCCCAAATTTTCGAGATCCTCGGTTTACATAGCCACGTTGTCGATCGTTGCTTCGTTGGTACCGCAAGCCGCGTGCAGGGTGCTACTTTCGACCTTCTCGCTATGGACGCATTCGAGCTGCATGAACGAGGGTGGCCTAGCCGCGAAACGATTCTCCCTCCTGGAATGCCGGAGTCTGGCGAGTATCATTGGCGCGATGGTGGAGAGGCGCACATCAATGATCCGACAGGCATCGCCAACTTGCAAGATGCAGTTCGTGAGAAGAACCAAAGCGCTTACGACGCGTACTCCCGCAATGCCAACGAGCAGATTCAGAGCGTTCAGCTTCGTGGTCTTATGGACTTCCGATATGAGAGTGCGACTCCTATCCCTATCGAACAAGTCGAGCCTTGGAATGAGATTGTTCGTCGTTTCGTCACTGGCGCGATGTCTTACGGCTCTATCTCCATGGAAGCCCACTCGACGCTTGCTGTTGCAATGAATCGCCTCGGTGGAAAGTCGAACACGGGCGAAGGTGGGGAGGATGCGGAGCGTTCTCTTGTCCTAAACAACGGCGACACCATGCGTTCCGCCATCAAACAGGTTGCTTCTGGCCGTTTCGGCGTCACTTCGAACTACCTTGCGGACGCCGACGAACTCCAAATCAAAATGGCACAAGGTGCAAAACCTGGTGAAGGAGGCGAATTACCGGGCCACAAGGTGTCTGCCTCGATCGCGCGAACTCGTCACTCCACCGCTGGTGTCGGCCTCATCTCCCCCCCACCTCATCACGACATCTACTCCATCGAGGATCTCAAGCAGCTCATCTACGACTTGAAATGCTCAAACCCCCGCGCTCGGATCTCTGTGAAACTCGTTTCTGAAGTTGGTGTTGGAATTGTGGCGAGCGGAGTGGCGAAAGCTAAAGCAGATCATATTCTCATATCGGGGCACGACGGCGGAACTGGTGCTTCTCGGTGGACAGGTATCAAATATGCCGGACTTCCCTGGGAGTTGGGACTGGCGGAGACTCATCAAACCCTCGTGTTGAATGACCTACGTGGCCGGGTCACCGTTCAAACTGACGGGCAGATTCGAACGGGTCGAGATATTGCCATCGCTTGCCTCCTTGGTGCCGAAGAATGGGGTTTCGCGACAACGCCTCTCATTGCTATGGGTTGCATTATGATGCGAAAATGCCATTGTGAGTCGTGGCTCATTAATTTGCGTTCGCAATTACTGATTCATATATATTAGTGAATACATGCCCCGTCGGCATTGCCACGCAAGACCCACAGCTTCGAGCAAAATTCGCAGGGCAGCCAGAACAAGTCATTAATTTCTTCTATTACCTCGCCGAAGAACTTCGAGGCTACATGGCTAAACTCGGTTTCCGCACGATCAACGAGATGGTCGGTCGATCTGACATGCTGAAAGTGAACGAGAAGCTGCGAACGATCAAAACCGCGCATCTCGATCTTTCCGCAATTTTGAAACCCGCATGGAAGATGCGCCCAGGTGCTGCGACTTACCGTGTACGCTCGCAGGATCACAAACTCTACATCCGTCTCGACAACAAGTTCATCGACGAATCAGAGCCCGCACTCACCAAAGGGCTTCCTGTCCACATCGAATGCGACGTTACCAACACGGATCGTGCATTGGGAACTTCACTTTCCTACCGAATCTCCAAGCTTTACGGCGAAGAAGGTCTTCCAAAGGATACGATCCATATCCGCATGCGTGGATCTGCCGGTCAATCTTGTGGCGCCTTCCTTGCTCCCGGAATCACCATAGAACTCGAAGGTGACGCCAACGATTACGTAGGCAAGGGCCTTTCCGGTGGGCGGCTTGTCGTGTATCCCCCGAAGCAGTCTACTTTTAAGGCCGAAGAAAACATCATCATCGGGAACGTCTGCTTGTACGGTGCAACATCTGGAGAAGCTTTCATTCGTGGGATTGCCGCCGAGCGCTTTGCCGTCCGAAACTCTGGCGCGAACGCAGTTGTGGAAGGAACCGGTGATCACGGTTGCGAATACATGACGGGTGGTCGTGTTGTGGTCCTGGGCGTTACTGGTCGAAACTTTGCGGCAGGAATGAGCGGAGGGATCGCATATGTTCTGGACACTGCTCATACGTTCGCTTCAAAGGTCAACATGGAGATGGTTGAACTTGGCAAGGTGACCGACCCCCGGGAGATCGCTGCGTTGCGTAGCTTGATCGAAGATCATCGTCACTACACTGGTTCAGAGGTCGCAGATCGCGTCCTTCACGACTTCCACCATCTTCTTCCCCTCTTCGTCCGTGTCATGCCACTCGATTACAAGCGCGTTCTTGAAGAACAGTCCGTTCGTGAGAAGGAAGAGAAGCTCAGGCAGAACGTCATCGACCTCGTCCCCTCCAGGACCGCCAGCCAAGTTGATCTCGCGTCTGAAGGGCTAGAGGACATCCTGATCAAGAAAATCCCTTCCACCCCTCCAACCTCAAAGTCTCGTCACGAGCCCAACGTCGGTGACCTTGAAGATTCTCTCGTCGATGACGCCTCCGTCAAGCAACGGGTGCACAAACTCGACAAAACCCGTGGCTTCATGAAGTACAAGCGACTCGGAGAAGCATATCGCCCACCTCGCAAGCGTGTCAAGGACTGGAAGGAGATCTCGACCAGGCTGACGGAAAGCGAACTCAAGTACCAGTCAGCCCGTTGCATGGACTGCGGTGTGCCTTTCTGTCAATCCGACACTGGTTGCCCGATTTCCAACGTCATCCCCAAATGGAACGATCTCGTCTTCAAAGGACAATGGAAGGACGCTCTCAACCGTCTTCTCTTGACCAACAACTTCCCGGAATTCACTGGAAGAGTCTGTCCCGCGCCCTGTGAAGGTGCTTGCGTTCTCGGAATCAATGAACAACCCGTGGGGATCAAGAGCATCGAGTGCGCGATCATTGATAAAGTACGGGCTTTTCTCATTGTATGCCCCTTGGTTTTGCTAAACGTTGTCGTCTCAGGGATTTGAGATGGGTTGGATGGTCCCAACGCCCCCTCATACTCGTACAGGCAAACGCGTCGCTATCATTGGGTCGGGTCCTGCCGGCCTTGCATGCGCAGACCAGTTGAACAAAGCTGGACACCTCGTCACCGTTTATGACCGCAACGATCGCATTGGTGGACTGTTGATGTATGGTATTCCCAAGTGAGTGTTGTGGTTGAATTTGTAAAGGTGGGTTGACTAATGTCACTTTTATAGCATGAAACTTGACAAGTCCATCGTACAACGTCGCGTTGATCTTATGACCGCTGAAGGAATCGTATGTCTCTTAGTTCTTTCTCTCCCGATCCAGGTCTCATAATCTTTGATAGACTTTCGTGACTCACGCAAATGTGGGAGTCAACGTCGATGTCGCCCAGCTGAAGGCCGAGAACGACGCAGTCGTCGTCTGCACTGGCGCGACCTGGCCTCGTGACCTTCGCATCCCTAACAGAAGTGCGGATGGAATCCATTTCGCCATGGAGTTTTTGCAGGTAAGTTACGCCTTTCCCCATGCGACGTGAACTTATCAGCTGTTTTGTAGCTCAACACCAAATCTCTCCTGGATTCCGAACTCAAGGATACTAACTACATCAGCGCAAAAGGCAAGGACGTTATCGTGATTGGTGGTGGTGACACTGGAAACGATTGTATCGGAACCTCCATGCGTCACGGAGCCAAGTCCGTCACCAACTTTGAACTTTTGCCCAGACCGCCTGTAGCGCGAGGACGCGATAACCCATGGCCCCAATGGCCAAGGTAAGCATTCTACTTCTGCTATTGTCCAAGTAAATCTAACCCCGTTGATTAGAATTTTCCGAACTGATTATGGTCACACTGAGGTTGCCGCTCATTTCGGAAACGGTTCGTTCAGATGTTCTGTGATATTGCCGAAACGCTAAGTCTTGTTGCATTCAGATCCTAGGGAATACTCTATTTCCACCAAAGAGTTTGTCCTTGATGATGAAGGCAAACTGAAGGGCCTCAACACAGGTAGGTGTTTGTCTTGCTTCTTCCAGTCGTGATGCTGATTTGCGATTTCCAGTACGTGTTGAGTGGACCAAAGACAGTGGGGGGCGATGGAAAATGGAGGAAGTCCCAGGGTCGGAGAAATTCTTCCCTTCTCAGCTTGTTTTCCTCGCTCTGGGCTTCCTCGGTCCTCAGGCTGAGCTCATCAATGCGTTGGGCATTAAACAAGATGCACGGTCCAACATCCAAACCCCGAACAAGGTACGCATATGTTGTTGTCGGTGCCTCGCGAAAGTTACTGACTGCTTTATTCAGAAATACAACACCAACGTCGAAGGCGTGTTCGCTGCAGGTGATTGTCGTCGCGGCCAGTCTCTCATCGTCTGGGGTATCCAGTACGTCTTTACGAGTATGTCCTCCTTCCTGGGCGCTCCTAACTGTGTCTTCGTGATTGCAGGGAAGGACGTAGCGCGGCAGCTGAGGTCGATGCGTGGTTGAACGCTGGTCAAACTCGCCTTCCAAGCGCGGGAGGAATCAAGACCAGGGTATGGTGTTTTTTCATTCTGATTCATGTTTTCCATGTTTTCCTAACCGCCTCTTCACATAGACCTTCGATCCTCCTCCTACCACCATGAAAACCCTTGTCTCAGTTGATCTTTCGGACTAAATAGTTTTTCACTGCACCAAATATGAATCTACAACTTTTGAGCAATATCCTTTCAATCTTGTACATGCCCATGTAGCCTACCTAACTCATGAATCAAATCAAACACTGACGGACAACCATTCATTTCTGTGCGGTGTGAAATAAACAAGCACCCTTGATTAACGATGTGGTCTACAAAGAAAAACTAAATCCTCGTTCTTGGATCTCTCTGCTTTTACCTCTGATACCCCAAACGCCCCAGTTCGTTCTCACCATGACCCTTGGATCGAAATCGGCCACCTCCCACTTTTCGCTGCCAAACGTGTTCGGGCCTGGGGTGATTACCCATTCGAACTCACCCGCCACGCCAGGGGCCGTCGACAGCGATCTGACGTCTCTCTCAACGTCAGCTGGGGAGAAACCAGTGACGAATATAGGGCATTTGCTAGCGAGGAGCATCGGTACGACAGGGCCCCATTCTGTGGGGGAAGCGATCTGCAAAAGTGGCTGGGAGTCGTCCTCGGATATGGAAGACGGCGATGGGAACCCAAAGCCTGGAGAGAACATGAAGAACAGATCGCTGTAAGGGTCAAGGGTGGATTCGAACTGGGCATGAACGTCGGCGTAGTTGGCTTGCATGCCGGTGATGGTGAGCTGGGGAGTGTAGGGAACAGTGTAGGAAGGCACGCCGTAACGCTCGATCGATGACCGTGTCCGTTTCAAACGAGCGATAGGCGCTGGTGTAGGGGGTTGGTAAACGTTTGGAACGTATAACGGTTTGGGTGCCTCTTGAAGTTCGCCACTGTCACTTGATTCGCCGTCGTTCGATTCAGTGGTTGTGGCTGATTCTTGGGCAGGTGGTTTGGGTGCGGTAGGTTGTGCGTTAGGAGGCTTTGGAAGCGAGACTTGAGGGCCGATGAAGAAGAGGTGGAAATGAGTGGAAGGGAAGAGCATGCAAAGTTGCTCCCAAACGTGGGGAGGTAATGAAGACTCCGCACGCGCGCCGAGTATGAAAATTCGGACCTGAGGCTTTCCAACAGCCGCCTCTGCCGTTTCCGGCGCCCCAGGAGCTACGTGAAGGGTGGTGCGTAACGCTAAGACGCGGGATAAGTTCCAGAGTTGTGAAGGAAGCGAAAAGGAAGCTCGCACCTGCCAGAGAACGGCTCCCCTCGGGAGTCAACCTCTGATTGCTCAGCGTCAGACCACTGTGTTGGTGTAATACACCACCGATTGTTATTGGGAACGTCAATAGCTTACTGGCGTGTCTCCGGGATCGCTCGGTGTCCATTGACGGGAAGCCACGGGTGTACCAAAACACATCCCAATTAGCAAATGATATGGCCTCTTCATACCCTTGTGGTCCTGAAAAGCGATAGAAGGGGCATAAAAAAAAATGTCCATGAACCAAGCCGATAAGTGAAGTGGATGCTCACCTGGCAACTCGAACTCGCGCAACCGCCGACCACTACGAAGATCATGTTCGTCCTCATTGACCTCCCTCAAGCGAGAGCAGTATTTCTTGTGCTCGGTGTCACTCAGCCAGTGCTCTTCGGAACAATGAGTTGGCCAGCCACAATCCGGGCACTCGAACGCGACCGTCCATGGTTCGGGGGCATGCGCGTCTTGGGTGCACACTGGACATGGGGCAAGCGTTTGAATGGCTTCACCACGAGCTTTGACCGCTGGGAACGGAGACTTCGAAAACGGATGAAAGAGGTTATCCTCTGTTAGAATGGGCGCGTCTTTGGGTGGTGTGGAGGTCGTCGGGGTGGACTTGCGGAAAAGGTTGAACAAAAGCCTCCTTTGTCCATGGTTGAGTGGTCGAAAGGCTGGACGAGTTGCAGCTGCGATGGATGAAGTAGAATGCCTGTAGCTGCAGCTGCGAGCGATGAGGCGAAGCATTCGATGTCGTCAATTATTTTATTTCAATTTTTTGTGAAATTTTGAGAGAACATTTTCGACCATTTGTTGTTCATTGTTGTTCAATAGCCTCCGACTCTCCCCAAACCACCATCGCAACACAATGTCACCTCCGAGGCAAGCCACCATCTCTAGAAAAACCAATGAGACTTCGATAGACGTATCGTTGAACCTTGACTGTCAGCCGGGNAGCGGAACAGCCCAGACGATCAAGGTGTCCACTGGAATCGGTTTCCTAGATCATGTCGGCATTCAAAACTCTCATCAACTCTTTTCCCCAACGCTCACGATGGCATTTGTGGATAGATGTACACAGCACTCGCAAAGCACTCCGGAATGTCTCTCACAATGCAATGTGTTGGAGATCTTTGGATAGATGACCATCATACAGCTGATAAGTCCTCTATCACCAGTCCTGCTCATCGCTGTCTTGATTTACCTGGGCTTGTTCCCTACAGGACAGCGCGATAGCACTCGGAGCAGCATTCAAGGAAGCTCTGGGTGAAGTACGTGGAATTCGCCGCTACGGTACCGGCTTCGCCCCTCTTGACGAGGTTCGTCCTGCTCTTCTTCCGATGTACTCAACCCTCACCACTTCATGCCACGCCAGGCGCTCTCAAGAGCCGTCATCGACATCTGCTCTCGTCCATACTGCGTGACAGATCTGGGCCTGAAAAGAGAGAAAATCGGTGACCTTTCGACGGAAATGATACCGCATATATTCTATTCGTTCGCAATTGCCTCCGGTGTGACTTTGCATGTCGATGTTCTCCGTGGAGAAAATGACCACCATCGGTTAGTCTGATCTACAACAAATCATACCCTTCTCACAACCGTTCCTCAGTGCCGAATCTGCGTTCAAAGCCTTGGCCCTCGCCATTAAAGAGGCTATACAAAGGACAGGCGGAGACGATGTTCCCAGCACGAAGGGTGTGCTCTAAGATGTCATTCCTCGTTCAGCGAACGCAATCAAATCTGGATTTTCGCTTCATATATGATGTAAAAGCAACAAAAGCAACAACTAATAGATATGTGTCCAAACCGTGTACTGTCATCATTCGTTTAAGCCGTCCCCCAGAAAATACAGCGCTCCTCGTCCGGTGGGTTCATCAAATCTTCGTTCATACACGACCCGTACAAGTCTCGAATTTGCTCAACAAGGCCTTGTCCCCTGGCGCGTTTATGAAGGAATCTGGGAAAGACTCAGACTCGAGTATCCCTTGAAGAACTCGCTGATTTTGCTGAGCAAGGTTGTTGAAGGTACCGAATGACCCTTTGTCGGC
>CEMH01201378.1:12457-27075 GCA_001179725.1 Macrocystidia cucumis | reverse complement strand
CCTTTCTTTGAATGAAACCGCAGGGGGAAATTGGGTACTTTTTCTCCATTCATCACAAGACAACGTGAAACGAAGCACGATCTACCAACATCCATCCACTGGTAAGCTAACGATTTGTCAAAAGCTAAATGAGCCATCCTGTTGATGCCCTGTCATGCGTGCGTAGACATGGCATGTCTGATCCCAAGCTCCCAAAACGGGCTCACTTTCATTCATCGATAAGGTGGCGATGTCCTCGGTTGTTTTTTGGCCTCGTTTTCGGCGCCCCGTCGTCATGCTTCCTGATCTTCTTCAGTATCTGTATACCGAGTGATGCGAAGGTAACAGGATAGGCGCCAACCCCACAGCAGCGCCTACTGGTTTCAAAGGTGTGCATTTATTTTCGACCGTCACCAAGAAGTGGTAACCACCTGCGCTTCCCATTGACTTGCTTACAAGACGCTGAGCCCCCTTTTTACGCTGCTTCCGAATCCTGTTGGCGATATGTTCGGAGGCCGGGGGATGAGAAATCAAGGAGACAAAGAGAGCAATTACGGGGCGCCGGCTCTGAAATCGCGGATTTCGAATTGGGAGAACAATATTTGGGCTCCCGCGCTGACGCATTTGACGAGCCGCGGGGACTTGAACAACCCAGCGAAAACTGCGCAACGCGCGATCATTCATCGGTCCCGATCTAGGCCATTTCTCCCCGGGCCGCCGCCTCCCTTGCTCCCTTCCACAGTGTCAAAGCTGCAGATTGACCGTTGGAAGGTTCGTGGGGCTGTCTCGCTATAATAATAAAAACCAGACATGAATGTTGTTCACGGTGATAATAATGATGATGCTGATGAGGTACTGATGATGTCCTGATGAAAATGACAGCGATGACTGATGACCTTGGTGTCTTCTCAATTATCGAGCGACCCATCAGAATGTCAATCGCACAGCTTGTGTCGTGGGTGTACCAATTTTACCGCTTTCCCTTTTGGCTTTAACTGGTACGTTACCTATTATGTACTATGGTGTCCAGATATCGACATTCACACCGCACATGGAGCACACAGTTTTATCATGATCTTGGTTCGTTCAATACTTACAACTTTTGCTCTTTAGACTTACCACTGAGATAACAATAACAATAATAATCATTTATCAACCAGTTATCCATAGTTATCCATTACCGCCCTCATAGCTAAGTCTTTCACTTAGCCCCCAGACTCATCGGGTTGGCAAGACCCATCGGCGCGGTGTTTGGTTCTTGAGCGTCCTTTCCTCTTCGAAACGGCTTTGAACCCCAAAGAATTCCGAACGGCGCTTAATTCGTTCCGGTTACCGGTCGTGTTTGCCTCCCTTTTATGTCTCCCCAGCTCTCGGTGAGACCGGCTGTGAAAAGAAGCGGTTTTACCTAGGCACGATTGCGAAAAGAGATTGGGAGGGACCCTGGGCAGTAAATGGTCAGGGAGAATGCAATGTTAGAGATGAAAACGACTTTTTCCCCCTTCTCTGACAAAAAGCTCAGCCTCGAAATTCCCGAGCCAGACCTTTACGAAATGGGACCCTGGGAAACTCCCCCTTTGGCGGTGCGCTCGCTCTTTTTTTTTTTTTTCTCNTTTTTTTTTTTTTTTTTCTCAGCGTTTGAGGCTCTGTGTGGTGCCTTGTCGGTTGACAGTCTACTCGATTAGATAACATGACCGTCGAGATGATGTGCAGATACAGCCTCCACTGCTTATGTTTGGTTGGTTGGTTGGTGTGATCGATGGATGATGAATCCTTTCGGCGTGAATCATTGCGTGTTCACATGGATCCTCATTACTAGCCTGCCCATCTGAAGTCCCTGGTCACTCGTCTCCCGTAACGACAGAGCTGTTGGGAGTGGTCTTGACGTGGCACTGCTATTGGACAATAATAAACCAAAACGTGGGTTGCGTTGCTGTTGAGGGTGTTGCGATTTCGTTATGGTGTGTCGTATGAAAGAGCATTGAAAAGGAATCGGGGGAGATGATCCCGATGGATCTCAGATGGCGGAAGGGATGGAAATTTTTGGTGGAGGCGGAACTTGAGATACTGGATCAGTGGGCGAGTATACACCAGTGTGTACGTCAGATCAAAGTGCGTGATGTGGGTGGATAAGTCATCTCTCCCATTGACAATCAAAGAATTACATTACAAAGCGCGAGAGAGAAAGCGGAGGGGGGGGGGGAACGACCATGTCGGGCCTTGTGGTGGTAACCCCCTTTCATTTCATCCGAGTCGCGCGTCTTCCCTCGAAACAAAATTTTCTCAATGTACAGCTCCAACCCGATCTTGATCTTTCCGTGTTTGTTGGGGACCTGAGTGCAGGTATCGATGGTTGTACGAGTTGTGGTTGTAATTGAGGTTGTGGCGGTTGTGGGTTCAGTTTGAGTGCCAGGTAGACAGAAACGAAACGCTGCAAAGAACAATGACAGATGAATGGAAAAAACGTCGCCGGTTCTTTGATTCATCCATTCTTCCTCTCCCATCTGTTGGGTGGGTGTGGGATCAAAGTGGACGCGCGTAACAATGAATGATGGATTCATTTGGACGAACGGTTTCTCCTCCCCCCCCAATCCATGGAACGCAGTCGTTGTTGCTGATTTCGATGAGTCGCGGACGGCGGTTTCGGGCCGAGATGGACATCGCCCATTGTCCCTCCTCGATCTCACGAGTAAATAAGCGAAGATAGGCGAGGGAGCTAAGCTCAATGGATCTATCTCAGTGGTTCTTGTGGGGCACACGCAAGCCTCGGTACAGAACGCGAACAAAATGGAAGCTGTGTGAACTCTGTCGGGGCGGAGGGCAAAGAGATCAACTGCCAATGTCATTGTCACTGGCCGCTTCAAAGCAGACCCTGACATTACATTTCGCACACAAACACACACACATGCTCGAACTCAATTGAATTGGATGAGTGGGTGATGGAGGAGAGTGATGCGAGCCGCATGTTTATCAAGACCAAATCGGGAAATCTCAAAGTGAAGTGGTACTTAGCACAGACGCTGCACTGCATTCATTCAGTTTACAACTGAAGATACCTACCTGTTTACCTATTCAATACGTACAGAAGTATCCTATGTAACGAATAA
The DNA here is from genome assembly GCA_001179725.1 of Macrocystidia cucumis. Lineage (NCBI taxonomy): Eukaryota > Fungi > Basidiomycota > Agaricomycetes > Agaricales > Macrocystidiaceae > Macrocystidia > Macrocystidia cucumis. The sequence goes on along the minus strand of CEMH01201378.1, from coordinate 23,992 downwards.
GCCCGAGATATTGGGGAAGAATAAGCCAAAGCATATGGGGAATCTGGAGAGCCGTTTGAACTCGGCAGACCTGGCGAACCGTGCTCATTCACCGAATCCATCCATCCCAACGGAAATTCTAACATTTTCAAGGCCTTCAAGGCCGCGCGGGGTCAAAAATAACTCGGTGTTATCGGATACGCTGAATTCCAACCTCACCGGAAATATTTACCCCAGAATCATCCTTAATCAGTTCATGAGGGAAAGGGGAAAGGTTGGAAAATTCCTACCGGAAAGAAGAAAAACGTGGTTACCATGGACGATTGCAATTGGGCGGGAGCTTGAAAGTGAAAGTAATTGAGCCAACCCTTTCAGGATGAGCGATGTCTGGGTATCTGACAGGTTTGAGCTGGGAGATCTTATTTGGAGTCTATTTTGTTGCCGCGCGTTGGAGGTTTCTCATAGGTTGCGCTCGTCCTCGTAATAATTATGAGGAGCCGTTTGGCTCGACACCGTAAGATGAATGTGTGACAATGACTTGTGGGCTAAGAGTGCGGTCCTCTCGGCTCCTCGTCGTGAGAAACGGTTTCGCCTCGGTCACTGCGGACAGCCGACCTCGTCGGACTGCGCCCTAACAGGACCTACCTTGGCCACTAAGTTCGTCGCTTTTTCCGTTCCCGAGCCAGCATTTGAACAATGTTCTTAATCCAGATATGAATCTTGCGGATCTCGAAACGGATCCAGCCATCCTTCGTCTGATCACGAGCTCAAGTTGTTCCGAGCCCCACTGTCGGGGTCAGCAGGTTAACTGTTTGTCATTGTCAACCATGACAACACCCTTCGTGAGCATAAAGGACAGTTGCACAGGGTGCTCAGCATCCACGCCCAAACGAGGCTTGTAAAATACGCTCAATAAGCACAAGATCGAGTTATTATGAGTTATCATAAGTGGCGCTGTCAGTGCATCACATGAAATATGCATCTCCGTCATCAGGGTGATAATATATATGCTTGCTGTATGAATCGCCCAACCACTCAATGAGCAACAACTCGTTGTCAAGTGGCGGCAGGTGGCGCGGTTGGTGTCCCTAAATCGCCCTGACCTCGCTGATAAATAGCATGCCAAGTGACTCGCGCTGGAATTGTGTAATTTTTGAGGTCAAGACGAAACAAGAGCCCAGTGGGCAGTTCAGTTGAGATGGTTCATGCGAAGTCGGAAGCGTGGGAAACGGAATGGTTGAATCGCGTCAGCGTTGCACACGAGGTCGACGTCCAACATAATTTTTTCACTAATGCATCAATTCCGACTGTTTCCTTTCTCACATCTTCCTCTTCCCATTTGCTATGGGATCTCTGTCTACTATAAATGAATTGTTGGCTGGGAGCGTAGGTGGAGCGGCGCAGGTTCTTGTTGGACAACCACTTGACACAGTCAAGACACGCGCACAGATCGCTCCCAGTTGAGTTCATTCGGCAATTACGCTGACCTGGCAATTCTAACAGCGGTGTCCCCGCTAGAGGGCATGTTTGTGGGTATCAATCCAGTGCACACCAAGGTGCCCTTCGTTAATAAAACAAACCTGATCAGAAAGGACCAATGGACATACTGCTTCAAACACTGCGCAAGGAAGGGTTCTTTGCACTTTACAAAGGTGCCGTGAACTGAAAAGGAATAAACCAACCACTGAACGATCACTGACTTCCTCTTCGTCGTGTTTATATAAACAAAAAATGAATAGGCATGGCCAGTCCGCTTATCGGCATTGCAGGCGTCAATTCGCTATTGTTTGCGTCCTATGGGATATCACGGAGAATGATTTCACCCTTTCCTCAACTTTCCTTGAAGGAGACGGCTCTCGCTGGATCTATGGCCGGCGCAGCAAATGCGATCCTTGCTAGTCCTGGTTCGTCTGAAATGCGAAACGCTTTTAAAACCAACTGAAAGTGGGAAGTGTCAACCAAACGACATGAACTCCTGCCTTCTCGGATTCGCTAATTTTGGAATTGACATCCTTCCCTTTAGTTGAGATGTTCAAGGTTCGCATGCAAGGGCAATACGGGGCTGCTACCGATAAGCGCCTTCGGGTCGTCTTCCAAGAGATGTGGTCGCAATGGGGCTTCAGGAAAGGAATCATGCGCGGATATTGGGTACGGTCATCGTTTCTGTTTCAGCGGAGCGTGCTAGAAGTTTGTTTGACACACGACAATTATAATATAGGTGACAGTGGCACGGGAGATTCCTGCATATGCTGGGTATGCTTTTTTCCTTTTTTTTTTTACCCTGTCGCCTGCAATAGTTACACTCATTTGAGAACCCTTGTTAATGAGTTGCATTTGTCAGATTCTACACAGGTCTCAGTTTCAGTTACAAAAGCGGTTTCGTGCGACGCTGACCTGCCGGGCTCAGCGTACGAATTCTCGAAGCGGAAGTTCGCCGAGAAATACGGTACTCCTCTGCCTGTTTGGGCGCTATTGGCCAGCGGGTCGACTGGCGGTGTAAGCGACGACGAACTCTCTCAAGAACATCTTTCTGATGATTTCCACCCAGATCGCTTATTGGCTATCAAGCTACCCGCTAGGCACGAACATTTTGTTTTTGTGATATGTCCTCATCTCGTTGACAAGAATGAGACAGATGTTGTGAAATCACGTATCCAGCTTCGATCCACGCCTCCCACAGGGACGCCTGTGCAGTACATCGCAAATGAAATCAAGGCGATCGTAGCTGAGTCTGGAACGTGCGTTGCATTTTGACACTTTTGATGTTTCAAGATGTTCATAGAACGATCAATGCACAGTGCGGGCCTTTTCAGAGGACTGTCTCCTTCTCGTGAGTGGATTGATAGGCCTCGCCCACCCCACTTAGCAACGCCAGATGCTGACTTATCTTTATCCTCGCACAGTTTTGCGAAGGTTTGCAAGCGCTTCTTGCTAAGTTCGATGATACGATCTGGTTCGATACTAACTACATGATCAGCATACCTGCTGCAGCAAGTACATTTGCTGCGTTTGAAATTACGAGGGGTGCGTTCGCCTCCGTCCTGGACCTCGGAAGACGCTCATCATTGGCTTAGAATACCTTGCCGGAATAACCGGCGTATAAGCTTTTTTGCGGGTTCTGCATGGACATCATAATTCTCAAACACTGAAATCCAAATCTAAAACCGCCTCACACTACCCCCGAAAACTGACCAGGCGCCAGAAAGCGGAGATGAGGAAAGGAAGTCAGGATCGCGGCTTCGTGTTGAGAGGTTTTAGGGTACAAAATAGTATTTGGTATGACCGGAAAGCAATTGAGTACAAGGACATGATGCAGATAAGAAGAAGGGGGAATGGAAAACCGCCAGAAGGGAACCGAAGGAAAGAAAATGGAGAATCGATGAGTTGACACCCGGTCATGCATCGTCCGTCATTATCGCGTAGAACTCTGCTTCGCTTATTTCTCCGTCTTGGTCCAAATCGAACTCGTCAATCATCGCTTGTCTGAGAGAGAGGTGGGAAGGAAGAAGAGTTGAAGCAGGCGTAGCATGAGTGTGAGATCACGTTGAAGAGAACAAGGCAAAAATAAAACGCACAGTTCATCGTCTTCCAGTCCGCCGCCAATCTCCCTTGCGACGCGTCGCAGATTCCGTAGGCTGATCTTGCCTGTCTTGTCATCGTCAAATAGGTGGAAAGCGCGTCGCATCTCTTCCATGGGATCACGCGCTAATATCCGCTCGCTCACTGTTCAAAATCAAAAAGCCACAGCCGAGTTGAGAAGAAACATATAAATCAGTCATGGTGCGTTTGCGTTTTTTTGTTTAGAGAAAGCACAAGATAAGGAATATGAACGTGTGTCTGTGCGTGTGGTGCCGATCTATGTTCCCGTCCACGTTTGCGTTGGCCTGTCTTCTGTTCATCAACAGAACGCGTGCAAGACCGCAAGACGAGACGATGCCACGAGCACAAGTACAAGCACGAGCACGACGGCAAGCACACGTTTCTCCCTCTCCATCCAGTGTAACCAAAACGTCAAAATGAGATCACTGAACCAAACCAAACTCACTGGTCTTTGCAAAGTCTTCAAAATCCATCAACCCATGACCTGTCTTATCATGATCCCTCAACAATTTCAGAACCTCCGCCTTCTTCATTTCGAATCCTAGAGCGCGCATGGCGACTTTGAGCTCGTGGTAATCCACGCGACCGTCCTTGTCGGTGTCGAACAGCTCGAAAGCTTCTTTGATTTCTTGTTTTTGCTCGTCACTGAGCTCTGGTCGGGCGTGTGTACGGCGTTTGGCCTTTTGTGCTGCAGACGAAGCGTACATCCTAAGTGTTGGCGAAGGGGGGTTTAAGGTGTGTGTTTTTGGCCCTTGGGGTGGGTTGCAACGTTGGGAGGTTGGTTGAATCGATTAGGTAAGCCGGAAGCGTGAGGTGGGAAAAAAAAGGAAATGACCGATCAACGTTTGACGCGTTGACGCGTTGAAAAGCGCGTGTTCACAACACGATGCAATGCAATATCATGGTGTGTGCTCTCGACTTGGCGCGCCTTTAGCTCCCGTGAGTTGTAAGTACGTGGCTTCACGATTATGCTTTTTGCCGCTCCGCGACATTCCATCGTACAGGTGGCACAGGGCGCCCTTAGATTCCCGGAGAATTCCTTCTTATACTCGGATTGCTCGTTAGAATAACGTTACTCTACAGCATTATCATCACGTTTTCGGATACACCAACCTCCGTCAGTGTCAGCACTCGGGGTACTGTTCGGGTGGTTGGTCACGCGATACTGATTGTTTGTCAGCGGAATCTGGAAGATTCAACGTTGACTAGTGACTGGCACTGGAATTTCGAAAGCACACCATCTTGTCGCAAAGCGTTGTTTAGTCATTCCACGTGCTCAAAAGAATCATTTTCTTGTCAGCGTCACGTCCTTCACTCAGCACACAGAGTATATATAATCTCTTCCCCCTCCCAACCATAATCTTCATCTTGTTTTCCCTCCTCTCCTTCATCACCCATCAAATATCATCACAATGACCGTCTATCCTATCGAATCTTTTGAAGACTTTGAGAGAATCGTACGTCACGATTCACTTGCCTCCCCTCTTGTTCTGACTGTTGAAATACATCCCACCACAGATCAACAGTGGAAAAGTCGCCATTATTGACTTTTGGGCGACTTGGTGTGGTCCATGTCGTCTGATGTCTCCCATATTCGCCAAATTCTCCGAGTTCCCCGAGTTTAAAGACATTGAATTCTATAAAGTGGATACGGATGCACAGGAGCGAATAGCGTATGAGCTACAAATCCGATCGGTGCGTGCATCTATGACCGTTTTTTTATCTACCGGATTATCAGTTCTGATCATTCGCCCCTTAGATGCCTTCTTTCATGGCCTTCCATAATGGAAAAAAGACCAAGGAGTTTGCGGGCGCCCACCCGATGCGTCTCCAAGAGATGATCGCCAGTCAGTTGGTGCACACCAAGCCCGCAGAGACACCATCCTCCACAACCACCGCAGAAACCCCGAAACCTGCCGAATCCACACAAACGAGCTCCACAACCACCACTTCCACCACCGCCACCACCACCACCACGTCCGAAACTCCGAAATCTAGTGATACCTCAGTGAAGACTGACGCGCCATCAGAATCACCCGCGCTCAATGGTACACCCGTCGACACGTCGAAACCCGCAGCTGCTGCCACTGTCTCTGCTGAACCCCCCATTGAAATCTCAGACACGGTTACTTCGGCACCTCCAAAGCCGGCTCAAGTCCCAGAGCCCCAGCTTTGATGTGATACGCTATTGAACCATGTGGCATTGAGCGTGTCGGACAGAATGCCCGAAGAGCTTAGTGCGTAGGAGTAATTATCATGAACTTTTCCCATAGATACTTTGTTTTTTGTAGTATTATTTTTTTGTTTCGTTTAAAGAATACCTTTGAAGCGGGACATACCAGCCGGAGCGAGGATTGTTAACTTTAGGGATGCAACCGTCAAGTGATGGATTGCACCACGCGCAATTGCAGTGATCAAGCGTACCAAGAATCGATTTAAAAAGGAGTAAAGGGAATCGAACCTATGCGCGCGGTCCATCTAAAGAGGCCGTAGCTGAAGTGGATACGGACTCCCCCTTTTTCGTGGAATTGACATAACGTCAGAAGGGCGTCACCCCTTGTCAATGATGCGTCTCGGTGAGCTCCTTTCGTTTTCAGCTTGATCTCTATCCGACTCATTCCGAGTCGGACTCAGGCGGCTGACGAAGTCCTGTTAGAATCAGTGACGCCGAAAGCCGTGGAAATGTCCCCACACCTTCAATCATGAAAAGGAACTTCATAAGATATAGATATTTGATGCACAAAGAAAACATGGAATAAGCAACTGTTGTATTATCAAAACCATTCAAATCAAAACGTCGGGATATTCGACAATTCTCGCCACTCCGTTACCCTCCTCTCGATTTCCGCTTCCTCGAGTGCCCGAACATCCGACGACGGCTCCCTTTGCTTTTTGAGCTTCTCCAGCGTTTCGTCAAGAAGATCAAGGACGCAATCGTGGATGTGACGAAGTTCGTGCTGCCCATACTTATAAGCAATTTGGAGGAGCGCCCACCACCTTTTCGCCAGCGTCCTTATTGGAGAGAAGTATGGGTGGAAATACTCGAGGACCTGCAGTGCTTGCACCTGAGCCTGCTTCGCATTGGCAACACGGCCGAGGTCGTCGTCGTGGAACAGTTGCTTCACCACATCGATCAATGCCTTGGATTTCCCCGATATCGGACTCACGTCTGCATGGACAGACGATCCTCCTTGGGGTTCAAACTCGAAACGTCTCTTGTTCCCAGGTCCCTCGCGAGTAAGGCAAATGTAGACAAGAACCCATAGGAAGGATTCAATGTCGTGAATACCGTCATGTGTAAAACGATCTAATTTCCGGATAGGACGACGTTCCTTGTCTTCTGGTTCCAGGGTGAAGCATTGTCCTTTCGCAACTTCGTAGCTCACAAAACCTGTCGTCCCCTAAAAGTCCCGAGAGTAGGTACCCAATTTTCGCTCGTGAAAAAGGTGGTTTACCGTCCTTGTACCATGTCGAGCGACATGCCTTGAAAAGTCAGGGCAATGGGGTCTGGTGTCCTGGAAAACTTTAGAAATGAGTGATCCGTGAGCAATGCATTTTTAACCAACCATATGATGCCAGTGAATCTCGGTTTTAGAACATGGTGTCATGCGTGGCAGCTTCCAAAAAGCCTTGACCACCTGCACATAGTTCACCAATGTGAATTCGTGATCCTCAAAATCTTCTCGCGGGGAGTAGAAGTCGAGACCGCTGGCGATTTTCTGGCAATCGTCATCGAGCATCTTGCGCAGCGAGGATGAAGGGTTTATTTCGAAAAGCGGTGCCAATTCCTCGTTGACGTCCTTCCTATCCTCCATAACCTTCAAGTGGTCAAGGTCGATCAGCCGGCCTTTCGTGGCGGTATTAGCAGTTAGAGCCGAGCCGTTGGCGAGCTCGGGGAAAATCCAAATATTATCAGGGCTGACATCCCGATGTAGCACCCCTTTGAGATACAAATCTCGATGGTCTGTCAAACGCCATTGTGAATACTTTGGTTCAGATGGGGTCAGGTCTACCTACGTTCGACGGCGCCGCGCAGGCTGGGAACCAACTCTCCGAGGTCTTTGAAACAGTACAAGGGCCAACCGTACGATTTCGTGATGAGGTTGGTACCACGGACAAGCTGGATTGGGGGGGTCGGGTTGTTTTCTATTAGCATGCCCTGATGTACGACCTCTCCTTCCGTTGTGCGGGTGTGCCAAGCTTGGGTAATATGGTGTAGGTCCCCGATGGCCAATTTTGGAAGTCGTGTGAGTTTGATTGTTCTTCGCGTCAGCACCAGTTTCTGCATCACAGCGGTGTTGAGAACTCCTTGGTGCTCAGCGTCACAGTACAACTCGACCTCGTTTTTATCGCCTTTAGCACACGCAAGGCTCTCCGAGACCTCTTTGAGAACCAGTGCGCCATCGTTCGGGTCATGATAAGGGCGCCAACTCCTTTTGATGATGTAAAACTAATTGAAGTGATCAGTCAGTTGGATATGGAAAATTCAAGACACAAAATACCAGTTTTCCCTGTTCAGCTTCCCATTCACGAGTAAACCATACCGCCGTTGCTCCTCCAACTACTAGTGTGATCTCCTTATGAAGGGCAACAGATTTCAAAGGGATAAACTTCTTTTCGCCACCTTTTCCATCCCGGATCGTGATACACCATTTGGTTTCCCAACTGGGTTCAGGTTCGTCATTTCGAGAAACAGAAACGGCGAACCGGTGGTAGGATGGTGTGGTTTTCCCATCAGCAAAAACGCTCATAGCTGGGTCCCAGCTAATCCCGCGAGCGCTGGAGACAGATAAAGCCACTATCACTTGTATGAGCAGCTCGGGATTCCTATGGCGGGTCCGAGGTGAGGACCTCAAACGCGTCACACGAGGGAGAACAACAACGATTGACTGATTAAAGCACAGGCACTCTTTCGAGAATGGCGGCGTTGAAAGGAGGTAGTGATTGTTGCTGTGATAACAACACAAGCTCCGAGTTCGGAAAGTGGGTCGAAGAGCTACGACTCCGAGGCCAAACACCACCGTTGGTCACATGTGCCATAACTTCAATTAACCGTCCCTTGCACAACGGAATGTAAATTTCACTTCTTCGGATATATGTGAGCCACCTCTGGATACTCTGTTAGCTTGTGTTCACTTACCACCATCAACAGCTCGTTACTCCTTTCACCACTTAACATTCACTTGCATTCACTTGCCTCCCGACCTGAACGCATCCAACCGAAAACAGCACCTCCGACTCTCACCACTTCGTTTCGCAAAAGTCGTGACAATATTATTTGAGTAGTAGGGGTAGGAGTAGTAAGTAGGAGTGCTAGGAGTAGTCATGAATCAACCAGAAGGAAGCTCATTAGTCCTTACGAAACGATCGAGTAGGATTATACGCTGTGTGCGTGGGTGTGTGTGCAAAGTAATGATTGTGTAGTCGAAAAGATCAAAAGAAGGGTATCCAAAGGAGAGGTTCCCTAGCTGAGGAGCTGACGGTGAAGCAAACTGAACAACGAAACCTCACCAGGTCACAGACGTATCATTGCCTCCAAACCGCTTAAGAAAGCAGTCAAAACGCTGATAGCAAGTACCGAGGAAGCAGCGACAGGAGAACATCCTTGATAGCCCCCGCTGAAGGGTACGAATGGCGTGTTCGAAAGGGGAGTTCCGTTAAACGTATCTCCGAGTCCGCCTCCTGTCAAATTCACGCCATTGGGCTGGAGATCGCTGTACTAAGCAAAACAAGAACATAATAAACAACAGCTTTCGAAAAGCACATACCCCAATCGGTCGCGAATTATCGACGAACGCACACGAGTCCGAGTTGCAAATGCATTTCCCACCAATCGGATCCCAAAACGGAGTCGAGCAGTTTGTTGGCACTGTTAACAAGCAATAAAGGGCAATCAGAAAAAAAAGGGATCCACGGGTACGTCGAATGCGTAAAAGCTAAAAAAAACCCTGACATCGAGATCGAGGATTTTGTCCTGGGGGAACCTGTTGTGACGGATTGGGATTATTGACAGTGGGCGGACTCTCGGGACAACCATACTGGTGCAGAAGTCAAGGTCAGCAACGATAGGATGTGCGCAACTTCAATTGAACACTCACGCATGTATAGAAAGGGAAATCTGAGAAAGAGCATTGCGAAAGCAGCCCCTGTTGATTCTGAGGGATCCCGTTGCAAATACGCTCGGTGGCGTCTATATGAGGGGTTGAGCATTTGAAAGCGTTGATCGTATTCAGTTGTGATGCAGGGACAGGGTTTTGCATCCATGCTAAAAGTTGTTCATTGGAAACGATCCAAACTGTTTTGGGACGGATGAAAATCCTGATGATTTGGAATTTGAGAAGAAAAGTCACCATCTTGCTGCTGCTGAGCCCAATCTAAGAATGCGTTTATCATCGGAATCGTCGTCTTCGGAACAACCACACCAGGATACGTCGTCTACAGAGATGTTCAGGCGAATCAGCCGTGGCCAATGAGTGACATATGTAAAGTCCTCACTGATAGGTGAATGGGATGCGTGTACAGCCCAATAGGTTGACGCTTATTGCTGTGGTGATCCGTAAACGTATTCTTCAGGAATTGTAGAGTTGCGGTGTCGTTCGGCGCTGTCGCGCCATTTGCTCCATCTCTAGGTCAAGCAGGCTTTTGAGCCTTTAACATCCGACAAGACAGGTAAAGGGAACTTACAGCCATGGATCCATCAGATGGGGGCCGGCCACCCCGCCTTCATCGAAAAACGCATACATCGGGATTTCCCAGAAGCCCGGCAATTTGGGTTGTCCCTTGCAGCTCCCCAAGACAGCCAGACAGTCGTTTGCCATGCCGTTGTCGAGGGTGTATGGCCAATACGCGTCGGTGTCAGGGTCCGTCACTGGGATCGTTGCCGCCGCGCTCGAGTCGTACACGAATTTGGCGTCGTAAAGGAGTTTCAACGTTTCAATCGAGTAGCTGAGAAACGGAGCACGGAATCCTCTGATGTCTTTCAAAGGAATCCCAGCCAACGCGTTCAGAGCGATCACATTTCCGTTAATTTCTCCAGCGGAAGGCGTGCCGACGTGGGTCATTGTGTGGTCCGCAATCTCGTTTCCTGCGACATACCAATCTGCAGAGGTATTAAGTAAGACATCTGAGTATCGTCTGTCGAAGGCATCTACCTGTGACCAATGTGTAGTTGGTGTAGTTGAGGGAGGTAAAGTATGTCATAAGAGGTCGACAACCGTTGGGGTTCTGGCGATGTGCTAGGAACTGATTGACAGAGTCGAGGGTGTAAGATTGGACCGCGTCATCGGCAGTATAGACAATGAATTGAGGTACGTCTTTCTGAACCCGGCGCGTCTTCAGAAACGCGAAGCGTCAAGAAGGAACGAGGACTCACGGGATTAAGTCCCCCAGGCGGGTCCGTGCTCGCACAATGACATGCTGGGAGAGTACACGTTGAGGGATTGCACGAATACCCAGCAGCGGCCAAGTTCGACCTCGGACCAGATATGTTGCCGTCTTGAGCGAGGGCGAGAAATGGGAAAAGAAGGTTGATTAGACAAAACCAGTACATGGCGGGAGCATAAAACGACCACGTTCACGACCTCCAAGAGAGTGTGGGCAGGGTGAGGACAAGACGCAGGAAATAAAGGAGGAGCAGCTGTTCTTAAGACTGAGAGAAAGACATCGAGCGACTACTTGAGCGATCTACGATCTAGTTCCGTGTCTTCGAATCCGATCAGTCTCTAGGTAAGCACGCACAGAACGGAAACTGGACTGCTCTTGAGAGGTCGGGTACAAGAATGAATGCTATATCCATATATGAGCATTATGAACAGTCCGTATTGTGACCTATGAGGCTCCGAGACCAAACGTGGAGGATCTGAATGTCTCAAAAACCGTCTGCTCTGGATCCTCAGATATTTCCAGTTGGACACATGTTTAGCATACAGGTCTTGACAACAATGAGCCTAAATTGAT
>CEMH01201375.1:17416-42359 GCA_001179725.1 Macrocystidia cucumis | reverse complement strand
GCGCTCCATTGCACCTTGCTTGCTTTGACCTTTTCCAATGGTCCCCTTCCCCTCTGAGATCTGGACCCACGTATTCTCGTTTGCTTGCAACGATGGTGGCCGCACTGGCGGCGTGCTCTCGCTTGTCTCGCGATCTTTCTGCTGCGACGTGCAGTTCGTCAAGTTACAGTCCGTCGCAGTTCGAGGACGCACACGGATAGAACAGATTTATAAAATCCTGAAGGATACGTCAGCTGTCGTGCATCACCTATTCATATGCACCGAACCGTCTCCCAGCCATCCTGTTGTTGAGGTACGCCGACATACGCCTGCCCAGCTGCTCCACAACCTGAGCTCCCCGTCCAGAATCCTCCTTCTGTTTTCCCGACCGTTATCGAAATTCTAAAGCTCGTTGCCCTTACATTGCGCTCCCTTCACATCATTACCCTTCATGAACGCCCAACCCTTTTCCTTCCCATTCTATTCCCAGAGCTATCCGAACTCGTATTGCGAGGACCTTTCCTTCTGCAGAACAACTCGGAGTCACCTCTGGGTTGGGATGACCCTCCCTTCTCCTGTCCAAAACTTCGACGTCTAGCGCTAGCACAGATACATTGGGACAACGTCCCCGACCTCTTCAGGCAGATCAACATATACGCCCCTAACGTTACTTCGATCTGCCTGTACGCGGGTAGCCATTCTGAAATGTCACTGCTAAACATCGTCGACAACGCCGTGCGTGTCTCAAAAAGGACGAAGGACGACTATAAGGAAGGAATATCGTCCACCTTGGAGCACCTCACCATCCGACTGATATCCCCAGCGCAGGACACAACACTTCTTTTGAGTCGGTTTTTCAGAACGTTGTTGGTGCCGCAGCATCAGGACCATCAAGACCCTCGAGTCGCAATATTAGAAGACGATTTATGGCCCGATGAGTGGGTAGAGAAAAGTTACCGTGATTGGATGTCACTTCAAGACGGCGATGGTATTAATTTTTGGTGTGGGCCGCGTAAGGAAACTTGAGGGTTCGCAAACACTCGAGCACTTCATATTCGTCGTCCACAAAATCCATGAGTTATCCCCAGGTTTATTTGATGTCGAAGCGGGTGGCCTTGATATGATCTCCACTACCATACCATGATACTAAACCCCAAATGTACATGAAACACCCCTTCATTATCCTGGAACTCGACCCTGTCTGCCAAGCAGCTTTCAACAGCTCTCGACGCCACTCCCCAAGAGTTCACCCACATACTCGACCTTTGCTAATGGCCCACATCCCTCCTGAAATTTGGACCTACATCTTCTCATTGGCTTGCAACGACGGTGGTCGCACTGGTGGTGTGCTCTCACTAGTCTCACGATCTTTCTGCTGCAACGTGCAGCCGGTCAAGTTGCAGTCAATCGCAGTTCGAGGGCGCACTCCGATGGAACGGATCAGTCGCCTTCTGAAAAACATGCCGGCCGTCGTTCATCACCTTTTCATATGCACCGAGCCTTGGCCTAGCCGGCCTTCTGATACTGTAAGCCGATATATATGGACCTTCCCATTGCTCCGCGACCCACATCTCACGCGACGCCTACAGCATTATCCCTCTGCTGCAATCCCAACCATTATCGAGATTTTAAAGTTTGTTGCGCCTACGTTACGTTCCCTTCACATCACCACCCATCATGAACGCACAACTCTTTTCCCCCTCGTCCTACTCCCGGAGCTCTCTGAACTCGTTATTCAAGGACCTCTCGAATTGCAGGGTAACGAGCCGCGCCCATCGCCTCGGATCGATTTCCCATTCTCCTGCCCGAAACTTCGGCGTCTAGCGTTAACACAGATAGCGTAGAGCAAAATACCCGACCTCTTCCGACGCGTCAACCTCTACGCCCCCAACGTTGTTTCAATCCGCTTGCATGGCGGGGAACACTCCGACCTACCGCTTCTCGAGGTCGTCCAGCAAGCCGTACGGGTATCAAAGGAGACGAAGGACAACGATAAGAACGGAATTCTACCCACCTTGGAGCACCTCATCATTCGACCTGTATCTCCACCACCAGGAACGGTCCCTTCGTACTTGAGTTCGTTTTTCAGAGTACTGCTGGCGTCGCGGGATCTGAGAGCTCAGGACCCTCGAGTTACGGTGTTAGATTTTGATTTGAATGGTTCACAACCAGGCGAGTGGATGGAGAAAGGATACCAAGATTGGCTGTCGCTTCAAGACAGCGACGATATCAATTTTTGGCAGGGACCACGCAAGGAAGCCTGAAGATTTGCGCTTGCTTTGGAGTTTTGTATTCGTCTACAACATCAATAAGTCATCCGATCCACGTACATGCTCATTTGATCTCGAGCAGATATCATCTCTGACGTCGAAAATTGAAGCAAGAAGGACATAAAGCACCAAGTCGTCTGCAAGCGTCCTGGTGAGGATGTCGGTCTAAGAATTCTTCTCCGAGTTTGCCGACCAATCTTTTCACTGCCTCATGCTGAAACTCATATCCGAGCTAGCCATTCCTTCTCGCCACATGTGCGATACGCACGTTTGTGTGTGCTTCTCTTGTCCTACGCCCCCGCGGAAACCACTCAACGAACAACAAAAGGTTGTCATCAATCCGTTCATCGCAATATTCTCCCCCTCCCCCGCCACCAATTTCCAACTCACAAAATCTCTTTGTGATTAATGATGACAGGTAGGCAGTCGCCGCTCGTGATCCTGGCTTCAAGGCAGTCGGGTGGGGCCCCTCACGCTTACCTGTTCCGGTTATCAACAATCTTCATTGATCCTTGTACACGACAAGACCTCCCGACACTGGTTGTTAATCCCTATCAGTGGGGCACAGGCTCCTCGTAACTACGTTAACCTCCGTCGGCGACGGATGCAGGCTCAACACTTCTTAGCACTCGCCTAGCCATTGCCCTCGTCACGGTTGTGGAATTCAACAATTCTTACATGCGTGTATCACAAATCTGCTGATGTTCATCTCTGACAGGCCAAGAGACCATACTAATGTGTTGCTGTGTGGGGAACTCTGAGTCTGGCTGCTGTGTGCCTCAGGCTGTGAAGGCCTCTGATCTTTTGATGGTGCCGTGGGGAATACTCGTTACCAATCGGACCATCCTTCCTATAAGAGACCTGCGTTGGCCAGTTCTCACCGTTTTTGTAGCAGTTGTATCAGTTCCTAATTTTACCTAGCGAAGTTTCACAGCCATTCTGACATTCTTCGAATTCATCACACTGAGAAGCTCTGCTGTGCACTAATTCACCTGGTGACTACTTTAACTTGATTCGTTCCAATCTCGAGATGTTTTTCTTCCTTTCAGCCCACGTTTCGTCCTAGTGATGTCTCCTACAGACAGCGACGCACAAATCTACGCGAAACAACTCCTGCCCAAACGTCATGGCTATCCCCTTTGGGTTCCAGAACCAGTTGGACACTCCCCCACCTATCGAACGAAGGGCGTTCGGGTTGGGGACGTAGGCTATGTCAATGACTCTGGGGCCTTTGAGACCCTTTTCAACATCCGGGCTTCGCCAAACGATCCAATCAACCAACTGGGAGTCCCAGATGGCTTCGAACAGATGGTCCTCGATTCATCCGCTATTTTGTCCATCCCCAACTTTCATCGCCCGCATGGTGGCCCGGTCATCAGTGCTTCAGGGAAAAAACAGGGCGTTGATGCTGGAGTATCTATTGAGACGTGAGTAGCAGACTTAATATTGCCGCTTATTTCTTCTGCTGAATCAACAGAGTATTAGCCCACTTATTCCAGCATCTGGACTATCGGTCGGCACGAAATATAGTTGGTCGACTTCGGAAGGCGCAATCCTTCATTTACCGGAGGGGGCAGCCAGAATCTCTGTACCCCCCGAACGATTTAGGCGCACCGCTCAGAAGGGTGCTGAGTCGTGGTACAGGTTTGCAAACACAACGATGCAACTTGGAATCCCCAACGGTGCTCTTTGCCTTGTGACCGGCTGCGATAAAACTCGCGCATGGATGGTCGGGTGTTTTTCCAACTCCTCTAGTGAATGTCAAGCCTCTGTGGCAATCAATTCGGCCTACAGTGGGGGTGTCAGGGTTGGATTTGTTTATAGTTGGGATTCCTACAGCTCGGTAGTGGATCGTATCGGGCCTCTCCCACCTCATCATGCGGATGCACCAATAATCCCCCCATCAGACGAGGATCTTGCACTTGATTCCTTGTTCGATTCAGATGCGCCCAGTGGACAAACTCAAACCGTTTTCATCCGCGGTTATCGCATCATGCTCCGACCTTCCCTCTGGTCATCCTTGTTTCGCTCCCCAGTCAAAATCACAATGCTCGATGACACGAACCTGACCAGAGCTTTCCAAAATGACAGCCTGGTACCATATAGCGAAAGCCAAGAAGACTCATCTGGGCACGGGTTGTTGTGGGGGTTTGGGAGTTCAAGAAAACGTGCTGCGGACCTTGAGTCGCAACAGGACTCGGACTCGGAAGGCGTAGAAGATGTGGGGCTCCAACTCATGCTACCTTTCGAAGAGGTGCGTGGCTTCGCTAAGATTGCATCACGAAATGCGAAACATTCTGCTGACTGACATGGTCATGTTAGACGGCTGACCCTGCTCATTTCTTCAATCAGTGGATTCTACAGATGGTGCGTTGTTGTACTACCTTTGCTTTGACCTTTTGCCTGTCAAGAATGATTTATAACCCTTGATAGGCTCCAACGGCCGACGTGGCAATTGTCCACGACGACGAGTGGGGCGCTCTTCTTCCTGATGTGAGTGAATTTCGCCACGCAGATAAATTATGTGACCTCACCATCTCTGTAGACGAAGCATGATGTCATCAATCACATTGGGATCGAGTATTTGAATTCAAAGCTATTGGAGTTGGGAGCAAAGATCGTCATTGATGGTTCGTACCTAAGTCGGATTTTGCTCAACGCCGTATCGTCATACGAGTGCCTCCAGAAAGTTGTGCTTTTCTCCAGAATGCGACAGATCGAGATACGAACAATATGGTGACGGCCTCAGATTCCTCAAAAGAACCCAAAGCTAGTCTGGAGTCCGTGAACGAGTGAGCCTCAATAACCTCTAGAGAACAAGCCACTGATGTCGATTCCAGTAGTTCTCCTCCCAACATCATTGTTTTTGGGGACAGGTCGGGAAGGAGAGCGTTGATTAGATGTATTGAAAACAGCGAAGGGGTAGTTTCTTGGGGCGCAACTGGGAACACTACCGTGACATTCAGCAGTCGTCGCTGTGGGAAGGTCATGCAGGGGCAGCACTTCAACGTCTTCGATACCGTTGGCCTCAACGCAGGTGCCTTTGGGACCGCCCCTCCGGATGCAGCTATCAAGGCACTCTACAAATCGATGCATAGTCTCGAGCAGGGAATCAACCTACTCGTCTTCGTCGTGCAAGATGCCTTCAGCATTGCTGCTCAAACGGACTATAAGCTGTTCTGCGAAATATTTTGCCAATTTGGAGTCAAGGTCGTCTTGGTTATCACCACGCTTTTTGGCGAGGCCGACCGCGACAAATGGTTGCAACAAAACCGAAGTAAATTGGAAAAATCAGGGATGTCATTTTCGGACATGGCTTGTATCAATGTGCGGGGGGGTGCGGAGGAGAGGTCCAACCGGTCCAAAGACATCATCGCCAAACTTATCTGTGAACAATATCAGCCTGTCCCTTGGTGTATTCCCGTGACAGATTGGTTCACCACCGTCACCACAGCCTATTGCCAGCTGCTTGTCGTCGACGTTGGTCTTGATCCTATCCAGGTGAAAGCAACTCTTCGGAATGGCCTCCTTCGGTATACGGACCTTACTGGGGAAGAGGTGAAAAAACGAGTAGAGGAGGTCAATTTGGAGGCCAAGAATCGAGGATCAGCACGTTTTGGGGCACTCCCGGATGCTCAATTGGGGAGATATAGTGACAAGACACCATTGGTCGGAATTGGGCGATCAATCAGTTATGGCCGGAAGGACCTAGCTCCTGCCCATCCGCTTGTTCGTGAGGAGGGGAACGTCACCCGAGGGCGTGATGTGAAAAGAAACATGCATGACAAGGAACCGTCATTCACCGCTTGGGACATTGCCACACAGTGAACCAAAAATTGTATTCTGCACTGTCAATTCCCCACCGAATAGTATGAAACAAAGTAGTACAGACTCCCCTACATTGAATGAATTACACCCAATTAATTACACCCGGTATCCATTCTTATCGTCTTCAATGAAGTTGGCAGAGGACGTTTTTTCCGGTAAATACTGAATATTTGTGTCGCAAGACCCCCTGCGAAGATTCACGCGTACGCTGCTAGTTTTGGCAGGACCGTATTGGAGGCATGACCCGCTTTCCATCTCCTTTGACATTAACTCTTTGTTACTTCCCTTCTCCTCTCTTAAGATAATGAGTGGCAAGGCTCCCTGCAGATGTTTCCGAGGCTCCTTTGACGACTTGAAATGACTCAACATGTGGAAGTATCAAGTAAGAAATTGAATTGAACGTCGGCTGTGCCTCTGTGCCTGATGAACTTCGTGATTGACCCATGCTTGGCAGCTTGTTGGCCATAACTGCACATACAACCTACGCCAATGGTCAGTATCCCTTCTGAAGTCTGGACACACATCTTCTCGTTTGCTTGCACCGACGATGGCCATACTGGCCGTGTGATCTCCCTCGTCTCACGACGTTTTTGCTTCAACGTGACGCCCGTCAAACTGCAATCTGTTGCGGTCCGAGGGCGCAAACAGATCGAGCGATTTCTCAAGCTTCTGAAAGAGGTGCCGACCCCAGTGCAACACCTGTTTATCTGCAGTGATCCGTGGCCCGACCGTCCCGATGACGATGTAAGTCGAGTCTTTGTCTGCACAATGGCACTTATTTATCTATAAACATGATCTCTTTCTTCGTCGCTAGGAAAGCCCATTTCCCGTCGTCATTACAGCTATCCTTGACCTTCTCGAGCTTGTAGCGCCCGCTTTGCGCTCACTCCATGTCATCACACCTCACTTCCGTCCTACTCTTTTCTTCCCAATCCCGTTTCCGAGGCTCGAAGAGCTCATAATGCAAGGGCCCTTGGATTGGGACAGCAATCCGCGGTCACCTGGTGTCGATTTTGCATTCTCCTGTCCAAAACTCCGGCGTTTAGCGTTGGCAAAGGTCTCATGGGGCGATGCACCCGACCTTTTCAAGCAATGCAACCTCTACGCCCCCAACCTCGTGTCCATCCGGTTGCAAAGCGAAGGGTCCCCTGGCGGATCGCTCGTCAAAGAGGTTGAGAAAGCATTGCTTGTCACGAAAGGGACGGACAACGACGTGCGAGGGGTTTCACCATCGTTGGCGCACCTCCTTATTCACCCCGGATGCCCACCACGAGGGGTTTGTGGCACGTTCATGATGTCATATTTCAAAACACAGACGGCATTGCAGGAGTTGGAGGCTCGGGACCCTCGGATCACATTACTACCTCATTATCAATACGGTTCGCATCCTTGGGCGGGGTCGGAGGAAGGTTATTGTGATTGGATGACACTTCAGGGTGGTGACGAATCGTACTGGCACCCGCCGCCCAAAGATTGTTCTACGCTCGTAAATTTGACACCTCCTCGGCGCAAAGAGTTTTAATTAACATTGACAACGTCCATCTTATGTTGATAACTTAATATACAACCCTCCTACTAGAGTTGTATGGGTTGCCGTAGCCACTAAGACACCAAGGAACATGCATTCCCTTTGCCTCTCGCCGCGGCGTCACGTTCGAATGTAGAGCTCGGGTACCAACTGAGTGAGGAGGACCGTTTTAGCTCTGCTCTAAGTGGTGTAGAACCAACGACAAATTGCCGTCTTCAACCAATCGACCTCAAATATTGACCTGACCGAATTTCACCCACAACCCGCCCTGCAATGAGATGAGATGATTGATGTTGGCTCGAGTAAAAAAAGGAGAAATATAAGTACCTTAACAAACGCGGTCAAGGCGGCAGCAGGCCATATCTTCTCATAAGCCTGTCTGCCTGAACGCGTCTTCCATTCCTTCGGTGGAAGTGACTCCCGTGGTTGCACGTCCGTCGCCAAAGTAAATGTGTCGAATCTCTGAAGCAACCGAACAAGAAAATATGACATCTCGTTATATGCGTACTGTTGTCCCACACACTGAGCAGAAAGATGAACGGTCAGGCGTTGAACGACATCGCAGGTGGCAAACGGAATGGACGCACTATACGCGGACCTGCGCTGAAAGGCATGTACATGGTTGGGTTTGCGACAAACTTGGCGATGCGTTCAGGATCGAGCCAGCGTTCAGGAACGAACTCCTCAGCATCTGGCCCCCATAATGCAGGGTTTCGGTGAGTCAACATGGGGACGAAAGTGAAGGTTGTTTTTGACGGCATGTATAGCGGTCGTCGGTCCAAGGTTATACTCGAATAAGTTGGGTCGGATGACGGGAACGCGCATGGTTGGTTGCGGCTTTCTCTGGTGTTCAAGGGGACAGGCGGGAATAGACGCAACGTCTCGTTGATGAAGGCTCGCACTGTCGAATTTGCAATGAGCTATTAGCTCCCGGTGTTATTGTTGTACGAACTTACTATATTTGAGGTCCTTCAACTGTTCGATTGTTGGGGGTGCATCGGGTCCGCATTTGCTGAGAGCCTCTGCACGAAGCTTTTCAGTGACTTCTGGGTACATGGCCATAAAGTACGTCATGAATGTGAGAGAAGTCGCCGTCTAGAGGTTGGTGAGTAATTAATATCCGACAAGAACGCTGAAAAGACTGACGGTATCCCTGGAGGCCAGTAACATGCTCAACAGTTGGTCTCGAATCAGTATTGGGTCTGAACAGAGGCGCAGTTATTAGGTATCTGTGTGATGCTCTGAACGTTGATATGCTCACCGTTTGTACTGTCCGCTAGATGCTGAAGGAAGTTCTTTTCTGAGGTCGAACCCGCTTCATCAGCTCTCCGTTTCGATTGCCCCTTCGCCTCCAAAGCGAGTTCCACCAATGGGTCCAGCCATTTCTGGACGACCGCGGCATGTTCTGTATTTTTATCTTTGAAAAATTCGAACACAGGCCAGAAATAGCCAATCCGACCCCTAGCTGTCACATTGAGCTGCGCTGTCTCAAAGGCGCGCGTGAACGAGCCCAGGATGCCATCAGTTGCAGAACCTTTTGGGCCCATCCCGGTCTTTCCGGGAACGGGTAGGTCCGCCGAGAGCGTATCCACGTTCCGTCCAAAAAGAAACTCAGACGCGGTGTCGAGCGAAAAGCGCGCATACAGGTCTTGTGCCTCGCATGGCTGATTGCGATCGCTGGCCGAGGATATAATAGCCAGGGTGCGAGAAGCATGTTTTTCGAAAATTTCAAAATCAGAAATTCGGTCACGGGCGAAAAAAGGGCGTGCAATCGTTCGGTGCTGAACAGCCAGGGTGAGTAAGCGGAAGACTTGTCGTCACTCCATTAACTCACGGCTTTCCATTCCTGAGATAAACTCGTCAGTACGGTGGCAGTGGCGTAAACGGCGAATTGAACTCACGTCATCATCTCGGTTGAAGATTCCCCTTCCTAAAAAGGTTTCACTGAAAAAGTAGGGTTTCTTAGTTGGTCTTGAGGGCTTAACTTCAAATATGTTGAATGGACTCACAATCGCTCTTTTTGCGCTCGGCCTCTCCAAAACAAAGGAAATCCGGTGGTGAGAACAAATTTTGCGTGTTCTTGGTCCATGGAGATAATCTGCCACCGGTGTCAACATTGCCATGACACAGACTGCGTAAACCAAGGTTGATTATGTACATTGTCCACCCATAGGATGCGAACGTTGAGTGTTGTGCATTGATATTCCTCAAAAAGCTGACGATAGACATCAAGCAGGTAGCTGTCTTTGAACGCTCTGAGCATCTTGAGCAAGATGTCCAAATTTCCCGGCCATTTCCCAGAGACGCGAGGGATGTGGCGGGCTCCCAGCTGTGCCGCCTGCCTCCTCTGTCGTACTTGAGTGGCGAGAACTCGGCCCATAGCCCAAAAGGTCATGAACAAGCCATAAGAAGCCACAATGAGAGGTTGACCGGCGTTGAAGTCAAGTAAGTGGAGAGTGGCAAAGCATGTTGCGAAGGGAATGAACACGCCCTGGAAAATATCCTGCAGGAGTCTTGCTCGATAGTTTGCGGGATTCATGGTAAGGATAACAAAATGGGATGTGAGTGAGTGTCTTGCGTGTTATATATACTCCAAAATGATGGAGTCAGATCCGCTTGGGAGAATCAGCCCGCGTCATCATGATAGAAGAATGTCGGAACGTGGAAACGTGGGTCTCGCCAGTGTATTGCGAAAATGATCGTAACTGGTGGCAGCCAACAGCCGCAGTGAGATTGGGGCTTGTTTTCCTGATCGGGTTTGACGCCCGCCGATAAACAAGTTCAAACAAAGTCGGTCTCCTCCACCTTCCGATATTCCGTTCCTTAATCTCCATCATGGCCATTGTGTTCCGAGAAGAACTAGCCAACCATGCTTCTCCGGAACCTAAACTTTATATGGGCCCCTCTTGTTTCTTCATGGCCACGGGGCACATATCCCCGTAGTAGGCCAGGTGGGTAAATCGGATGCCTATGCATGAAAAAAAAAAACATCACCGAGGTTTGCCGAATGTGAAGCCACGCTCCAAGCTGGGACAATGGACAACACCAACAACCTGAGTCGAAATGGTGTCGAAACATAGAGGTCGAACCAACGCATCATCTACGAACGAACGGTTCACCCTCAAAAGCTCTGCGTTAGAAGCTTCGCACCCCAAATCGCAATTGGTCATGGCGCGACGCCTGAGGTGACTCGCGGTAGATACAACCTTGGTGAACCATGTTTAGAGCGACAGGGTGCAGGACCGGACAACCCCATCGAGCTCGAAGCTCCGGGCTCCTTGGGATAACTTCGGTGACCTCGACCATGCAACTAACTCTCATAAGCAAGCCGGATAACCATCTGTAACGTGTGTGCGTGTGTGTGTCGGAGGTGGCCTGAAAGCGAGTTGCGGCGTACGCATACCTTGTGCGTGCAACAGGAAACAGTCAGTGGGCCGTCAAATATCATCCTATTTTTATGATCACACTTAATTAGCGATCGCAGGGTTGGATGCTGCACATGAAACCTCTTCATTTCATTGAGCTATGAGCCGAATGAGCCGCCAGCCGTGAACCGTTGCCCGCACAAGCTCTTCACCGGGGTCGTCGGGAAACATCGGCTGTGTATAGGCGCAACACTTGAGCAAAATTTGCCTTCAAGCCCCGGGGTTCAATTGCATACCGGAAATTGTCTCGTAAGAATCTTTTCACATGTCCAACCTCGTTCCTCAGCTTTTGAGAAAAACACCATGTCCTGATGTGCCAGATGAGGTCGGTGGTGGGTGTAAAAGACCAAAACGCATGGACAAGGAGACATCAAAGGTGTTGATGACAGACCATCTGGTCTTGTGACGAATCCTGGCGAAAGTAAATCTTCGCAGCTTTTCAGAAGAGCGGCGTGCTGCCAAAAGTTAGCCGAGGAACAACAAGGTTTCGAAACGATCTCACTTGAGAGTGATTGAAAACGAGATCTGACAAAATGACGAGATCATACCCTCTAGAGTCTTCTAGAGGTTCCAACAAGGATTTAACAGGCTGTCCCCATAGATATCCCTGGTTGTTAGGGCGAGTGGGTCAACAAACCCGTGCAGAAACAACTGTTCGCTCACCTGTGCACGTATCCTAGAGCTCCCTGGAGACGTATTTTGTTCAATATTGTAATTCAGGTTGTCAATCAACGCTGTGTCAGGGTAATCCGTTAGGACGACCTGAGCCGAATGAAGAAGCACTGCGTTTGATGAGGGATATGAAAAGTACCTCGCGGGCTCCGTTCTTCGCCGTCAGAATTCCTGGAAGACCCCCGCCGGCTCCAAGTTCAAGAACTGCTTTTTTGTAGTAGAGTTCCTTGTTTTGATCAAGATAGGTTGCGAGTGCTCGTGCAGCATTCCATCTTTTATCGCATGAAAACGTCGTTGAACAATTTGACGAGCTTGAGGCCTCACAGATGATGTCCCCAAAGAGAGTGACTTCCGACAAGCCTAATTTGAATCTCATTCCAGCCTTCGTCTCTTTCCCGAAGCCCTTGTTCCCGAATGTAAGTGGTCACAGTCGGATCGGGAGACGGCGGACGGGCCTCTTCCTGTCAATTCGGAAGTTTAGGCTTTTCGCCGCGGGACGGGGAAATGTCCGAACTAGTGTATACTGACCACGAAAAGTTGATCCAGAGAGTATGCTCCATCGTTGTCCTCTGAAACCGCATTTGACATGGTGGTTAGGAGATACCACTGATTGATCGGAGGACTTGGAACGAACTTGTTGACATTTACCACCGCAGCCAAATACAAAGAAACCAAACCAATGCTAAATCATGATGTCGAATCTCTAACGACGTTGTCTACAGTATAGATTGTACATACTCGCAAAGCCTTGGTCAAATGGAAGATGGAAGTTGGTCGACACAGTCCCTGATATCTCGTAGTGTAGCCAGTTTGTTGTAATACACCCTTCCACAACCTTCCTTTCTGCACTTGGCATTCCAACAAGCAACCGCCTCCGGCCATTCTTCCATATCCAACCCTGCCAACGCTGCCCCAAGAGGTCGTTGGTCTATCTCCAAGAACATTCGCGCCTTCAACTCCCTCCAAGCGTGGTTGTTGGTCTCCTCCCCGCATCCAGGACAAGCCCGCTGCGCCGCATTGCCTGCATTAAAAGGCGACTCGCTATCAATGAACCTCCGAAATTCATCCCTCCTTCTGCGGTGCAAGCTAAACAGCTGCAACATGTCCTTCGTGCGCAGTCGATATAGGGTATCTCTGTGTTCCTCGTCGTAGAGCGAAAGGCCCAGGGTCAGCGTTGACGCCAATTCAGCTTCCTCCGTCCAATCAAAACGCGTCGCGAGAACGAAGAGACGAAGTGGTTCCGAAAGGAACAGAGGGGCGGTGATGGCGGCGCGTATAGAAGAAATGGGCCCTGGAGCTCCCCACTGCTCAACGAGGGTAAGTACGTCCTCTACTTCATCGAATGATTCCCACTGAGGTGTAGCCAACCCACAAATCATCCGCAAAGCCCTCTCTAAGACCACGTCTTGTTCTGGGACAAGTATCGGTTGTTCCTCCTTGGTCCCAGATTCCAAGTATTGCATTCGAGGCTGCAAAAGGAGGTCGCGGAACATCTGTGACGTATTCCGAAGCGTAAAGGAAGGGACACGGTAGAGCGTGCCTTCGGCAGACCGCAGGATGACATCAGCTTCAGGCGAGTTGAAGGGTGGGTGAAAGACTCGGGGGGATTCCTCGATTTTGGCACTTGCCATGGTGAGGGGTAGGGTGCGAATTCTGTGTGCCCATCCTTGGCATCCTCGCAGTTCAGGCGCTCACAACGTGTGGTTTGCGCCACCAAGCAACTTGGTCACATATTGCGTGGCCGAGGGTCACACTTTCACAACACCGCGGAATGATTGAAGGATGTCTATCAGATAGCACCTCATATTTATCACTGAAGAGAAGCTGCTTGAGCAACGTTCTCAACGTTGTAATACCGCATGAAATTATCTGCGCGTTTCTAGGATGCCCGACCATTCTAGAAGTGGTTGAGGGCTGAGGGTTTCCTTTCGGATGATTTTCCCATCCGCGAATCGAACCCCCAAAACCAAACTCGCCCCTGGCGTCAACTCACACATCCGGAGATGGAGATAAATCGATAGTTCAAATTCAAAGTAGTCGAGAAATCCACCGAGCAAAGACCAAAATACAACTAAGCGCCAATTTGTGGATTCCGCAAGATAACGGTGACTTTGAAATTGAACGAGCGATGGTCGATGCAATCAAAACGATCGTCTACATACCTCTATCTTGCGCCCGTTAAAGCAGACCATCGCGAAAACATCATTATAGGAGGATATCAGAAGACCGCTGAGTACTGGACGAAGCCGAATCCAATGCGGCGAGCTGATCAACTAAATCATCCATCACAGACCTCGCATGCTCCGGGACGCCGCCTGTCTTCGTATCGGGCGCCTTTTGCCTACTTGATCGCTTCGTCGGCACGAGAACGCCTTGGGGCTCGAAGCCAGGTGCAACTCGCCGCAGTGCCTCCCTCTTCCGCCGCTCTTTCTCATCCTCTCGAGCTTGTAAGAACGCTTCCCGCCGTGCTGTATGGGCCGCTATAGTTGTCCTCCGTGATGATTCGAGTGTCAACACGTGTGGTTCAAGCGTGAATGGGTAGACAAACTGATGGAATTACAAAGTGTGACGGCATTAAGCAGCTGAAAATAAGGAGGAATGTCGATGGGAACCCACGTAGTCAGTCACGGAAGGTGGAAGTGGGTGGATATCCGGGGGGAGTACAACCTGGATGGTGCCGTCAGATACCCACATGAATCAAGATTACGACTTTTGCGCACTGGTCGGGGCACCCGAAGGCTCGGTGATTGAATGAGAGGTACCAGACTCGCAGCCGCGTATTGTGCTTCAAGACGTCAGCGAAGGGGCTTAGAAATATCAGGTCAATGAACAACGGACATTGCTCTGGCATTTGTTGTGATGTAGGGAGGGAGAATATTCAAAGCTGATACGAGTATGTTGATGGTTGTGAATGAAAGTGCAGTACGGAAAACACCGATGCACATTAGGGGCCAATCTCATGCGCCACCATAACTTTGACCTGCGCACTTCCTCATGCATCATACGCGAATGATACACAGCACGCAATAACTAGGATACATATCAATCTTCGATGAATATTACCGATCCGTGGATAACCGCCGACAAACCATCAGCTCAGTATCGAATCTGTTCCTGTCCCAAAATCTTCTTGCGCATCAACTTCGATCTTGTCAATCTTGCAAAAAAGGGATATACACGACGTCCAGTGAGGCAACAAACACTTCCTGATTTTGAGTTCGATCTCATAGAAAATTTATAATGAAACATATCCAAGGGTTTGGAAAAGTGTTAAGCAAGCGCGCCGCTCAGGCATTTGTTGTCGGCAAGAGAGATAGTGAGAAGAAGAGCCTGAGTGCTCGAACTGATGGTGGGGATTGGGTGAAGGCATGGGCGGTGGGTGGAAAGCGCCGACACACGAAAAGGACCGATCACTGAGCGAACTGTGCCCCTGGGTTTCATTCGTTCTCACCCATTCACCAATCACCACCAACGATACGGCGAGCAGAAATTGATTTCAGTCATGTTACAATCTTCATGTGCACCGATTTCGCTCTCGTCAATTGGTCATATCCTGCGAAAAGGTGAGATATGTATATGTTATTTAATGACATTTTGACTCACCAAATTTACTCAAGCTGACGCCTCTTCCGCTATCCTTGACACCAGTCCACGCCAACGCGGGGTCCAAGTAATCACACCTGGGGAGGGTAAACGCATAAGGGACAGGATGCCGCTGCTTGAGTGATATTCCGCACCTGTTTAAAAACACCGTTCCCGTCTCGAGCTCGTCGGCAATCTTTAAGAATGCTGCTTCACTCTCCGGATTGGCAGTTGCGTTCGTCCAAACAGAAGCGGTCAGCCCGTATGGCGAATCATTCATCAGTTTGACCGCCTCCTCGTCAGATGAAACCTAGTCATTTCGCCTCAGTCACTCGCTTCAAAACAGCATAGAGGAAGGAATCCGACCTTCTGTATTCCGACTACCGGGCCAAAGGTTTCTTCCTGTATCATCTGAGTTGTTTGTACTGTCATTGATCAGAGATGAAAGCTGACCATCATCACTTCCATCGCTACGAGGTGGTTTAGTGATTCAAACCATCCTGAAACGAGGATACGACATACAATGATTCACGTCAATCAACACTTGAGGTGCAACGTATGTGGTGCCCCTATAGCAACCATGTTTACACTCCATAGTCAGTAATTAAGTTGAAGAAAGAAAAGGGGAACACGTACGGTTGGGCAATTGGGAAAAGGTCATCGGGTATCAGAGGTTTAGCCCCCAGTTTGACTGGAAACAGATGTAAGGTTCATTGGGGCAACTTCGCCGACCCACACACCCGCAGCCAAAACTTGGGCGCGTATACGCTCCGCGCTGGCAAGGCTGACAACAGGTCCAAGGGTTGTGTCAGGCAATGTTGGATCTCCGAGCTTATAGTTCTGAAAGTAGCTTTAGGACCATTCACGAGGCTCATGATGATATTTCCAGGTTACCTTGACAGTGGTGACTATACGGGGCAAAAGTTGGTCGTAGACAGACTCATGCACGTAGATTCGCTGGACGTAACCTCAGCCAGTTGTCGAGTCACGTCAATTGTTAGGATATACCTCGATGGCGCAGCAACTTTGTCCGGAATTGAAAAAAGCTCCTGTGAACGATGCCCGAAGGTGAGAAATGTTGACTTGATGAGGGTTGAACGTACCATCCACCAGTTCTGCAGCAGTGTAATCAAGATCTGCGTCGGCTCTCACATAGGCGGGATCCTTTCCTCCTAGCTGGTGCGTGAATCAGCCACCGGCCGAAATATTTTGGCTATGTTGATAGTTTTACCTCCAATGATACCCCTTTGAAGCTCGGTGCCTCTGCGGCTTTGAGATCCACCGCACGTCCTCCAGGGACGCTTCCCGTAAAAGACACAAAATCAATTGATGGATGTTGAATGACGTACGAAGTGAGCTCGGGAGTGAGATGAGCCACCTGAATGATATCGGAGGGGACTCCTGCCCGAGTCAAAGCAAGGGCAAAACGCTCAGCCGTTAATGGAGTTTGTGGAGAAGGCTTTAAAAGGACCGCGTTTCCAGCAATGATGGCTGGGAGAACAGAATTGATGGACACTAGATAGGGGAAACTGCGAGAAGAACTCGACGTAAGCCCTTCAGGTACCTTGTTTTGATTGCTTACTTCCAAGGTGCGATGATCAATACCACACCCAAGGGTGTTCGTTTGATGAATCGTCGGAACCCAGGTTTGTCAGTGTCCGCGAGGGAGACATCATCCAGCGAGGTTGAAGCGATAGATAACATGTATTCGGCCCGCTCTACAAAGCCTCTGATCTCACCAGGTCCTTGAGATATGGGTCTGCCTCATATGTGAGAGGTGTGTTCAGATGATAAGGTGTGGCATTAACGAACCGCCCCATCTGCATGGTCAACTCCAACGGAATCTCGTCTCTCATCGCTTGAAATTCTTCCTGGTGATGTAGTGTAAGTAAAGTAATGGCCAGAATGTGAACTCTTACAATGAATTTGTACCCAATCGCAATTCTCGTTTTGAGGGGCACTTTGCGCCAAGATTTCTGTGCACGAACGGCATTGTCTATCACGGCAGAGAGGCTTTCCTTCGAAGGGTATATACGTTGTACGAAAGGTTGCTGGTTATGAGGGGTTATCGTTGTCTGGATGGACATGGTCGAAATGGCTGATTGAAAGTGATGAGAGATGACCTTAATCTAATCTAAACACAATTACATAATGTTATTTTCCACGTGATGACGCGTATACTCAATCTGTGGCCGCGCAATCCTCTCCTACTCATCGTCGCACTCTTGAGGCTTCAAATCATGTCAAAATCATCAGTTTATTCACCTCCTGGCTTTGATTTTTCTAATGAGCTACGGTGCGCGTTTTCTCACTATTTCATCACTTCAACTTTATAATGGTGTTCAGAAACAACTATATGCAAGAGCAAGGCGTGCCCCTGCCAAAAGCAACGAGCACTGGTACTACAATCGTAGGGTGCTTGTTCAAAGACGGTATCATCCTTGGAGCCGATACTCGTGCGACTGAGGGTCCGATCGTTGCTGACAAGAACTGCGAAAAGGTGTGAGGTAGCACTCGACGTTGTGGGACAACCGCTTATTCTGCGATTGCCCCCAGATCCATTACATCACGGAGAATATCAGATGCTGTGGCGCTGGTACAGCAGCGGATACCGAATTCACCACCGCTTTAATCTCTTCCAACATGGAACTCCATGGACTATCGACAGGCCGGAAACCACGCGTCGTGACTGCCATGACGATGTTGAAACAAATGCTATTCAGGTAAACCTTACGCGCGCAGTGCAGCTCCAGGATTGCTTAGGGTCATATTTGCAGATATCAAGGTCATGTCGGCGCGGCGCTTGTCCTGGGAGGTGTCGATGCTACTGGGCCCCAACTCTTTACCATCGCCCCGCATGGGTCCACCGATAAACTTCCGTATGTCACAATGGGGTCTGGAAGTTTGGCTGCAATGGCGGTTTTTGAAAGCGGATGGCGTGCCGGGTTGGAAGTGAGCTCACACTCGCTATCGTGCTTGTCGTTGGCTTATTATGGTCCACACAGCGTGAAGAAGCATTAAACCTGGTGAAGGCTGCGATCGCTGCTGGTATCTTCAATGATCTAGGCTCAGGTTCAAACATCGACGCGTGCGTGATCACGGCATCTCATACTGAGATGTTGCGTAACGTGGAGATGCCCAATGAGCGAGTACAGAAAGAGAGGACTTATGTTTTCAGAAGAGGAACAACTGCGATAAAAAAGGAGTCGGTTCGCGATTTGATCACGAGCGAACAGACCATCTTCGTGGGTGGAGACTCGATGGATACCTCATGATTTGAAGACATATACGCAACGTTGTGAAATGTATATCCTCGAATCGTCTGTAAACCCAATCAATCGCTCTTTAGACTGCTGTAGGTTGATGACGGCAACCCTGTGATCGACGGTGTATCCTTGAACTGAACCTTCATGTGGAAATGGCTTCAATGCTTGAATTACGCCACAGCACGCCAAAAGACTCCCGTGTTTCAACGCATTTACAGTAGATCTCTTTCTATCGCAGACAGCCAGAACAAGGCACCACATCCACCGAAGCTCGCAACTCTTGCTTCATCGGAAGACAAGGCTCAAGCACTCTCCTGGGTTTCCCAGTTCAAAGTTAAGGACGTACCAAGGGGGCTTGTGGAACTCACATTCTCCAGAAGCTCTGGACCCGGTGGCCAAGTGGGTGTTTCCGTGATGATCACCACTGCTCAGTGAGAGCTCACCCTGGCACTGAATATGATGAAACGACGATCCCGAAGAATGTGAACAAAGTCAACACGAAAGCGACTCTCCGCTGTTCTCTAGCTTCAGACTGGATTCCACTTTGGTCGAGAGAGGGACTCAAATCGTCGGTGCGTCACTTTTGTAGAGTCTTAGGTTCACTTCAGCTCAACTTTGTTACGAAAGCCACACTATGTTTCTTCTTCAAACTCGCTCTTGATCACTTCTTCCATACACCGCTCTCAAGCCCAAAACATTGAGGAATGTCTTTCCAAAGTACGCGCAAGCCGTCTCGTCACAACTCCTCCAATTGCAACGATGCCAGGCTGATCATGGATGAAAATGTGTTTTTTTTTGTTGCCAAATACTGAAGCTGCATAGTATCGTCTTGTCTGCTGCGGAATCGGCTATTCAGAAGGAACCAACACAAGAACAGAAGAAACGCGTTTCGGACCTTGAACGTGTCCAAGCTGCGCGTAGGCGGCAAGAGAAACAATATCGAAGTCAGACAAAGAAGAGTCGGGCAAGTGGGAAAAGCGGTAATTGGGATTGAGAGGGTTTGGAGGATTGATCATTTTGTACGAATTACATGTCTTTGGAGTTCAGGAAACAATTTCATTCTCAGCATCACATGAACTACCACTCATTCTCTCGGTACACCACTCCAAAACCCGCTATCACCAGCAACAGTGTCATTCCAATCTCGCAAATTCTCTTGCTCCCAAGATGGCTTCGATCTATTGAAACCAAGCACCACAAATCGTGGATCTTCGCTTGCCATTTCATAAAGCCTGCGTATTTCGTGTGCAAAGCGCTGTGCTCCGCCGGGGATACCTTCTTTCGGATGTGTTTGACCCGGGTGGAATAGGATTCTGACCAACTTGGAGGGAAAGAGGTTTTTCGCTTGAGTGTA
This sequence comes from Macrocystidia cucumis, assembly GCA_001179725.1. Classification (NCBI taxonomy): domain Eukaryota; kingdom Fungi; phylum Basidiomycota; class Agaricomycetes; order Agaricales; family Macrocystidiaceae; genus Macrocystidia; species Macrocystidia cucumis. Next base: position 22,455 of record CEMH01201375.1, on the reverse strand, counting down.
GTTACTTCCTTTCAAATGCATCGCAGCTCTCAACCCATCAACAAGGGCAGATGTCAGAACCTGGGTTGGGACTAGTCGGAGGTGAGTGAGTTCCGGGGCGAACGTCTGGATGATGCCCGCCATTTTTGGGAGTTCCAAATGTGTCTCCGTGAGGCACAGGCGGCGGAGGGTCGGAATTGACGAAGCAACGACCCACTTCAACGGGGATTCGCCACGAAGGGTCAATTCGACAAGGGCGCGGAAATCCAGAAGGGTGGAGGGGAAAGATGAAGAGTAATCCACAACGCGCAAGATGGACACCGTTGGCGAGGTCAACGTTAAGATATTGATGATGTCCATCCCTACGGTATTGGTTTCCTATTGGTTTTGTGTCAAGTCAGCGAGGTGGGTGGAGGGGATGAGAGTGATTCGGGTGACCTGGGTACTCGCGTTTGTTCTGGGGGCAAAACCCACAATATTGAGGGCGTGTAGCTGCTTCGGCAATTCTTCATCTAGAGCCAGCATTTTGCGAAGGTGTTGGATCTTTTGGCGCCCAAATACTGCAACGGATTGTAGGCGGACTGGAACCACCGCCTCATGGAAAGCTTTGCAAGTGAGAGAGATCGCGAACCCATTGGTTCCGCCATCAACACAAGAAAAGGAAAATATCCTTGTCCAGATTTCGCTCGGAATGGTTGCAAAGACGTCAAGAGGGGTGCTCATGAGAGTGAAGACTGAAAAGTGAATTCCGCATCATTATGAACACAGTTTTCAGCGGAATGAGGGTCGAATTGGCTCGAGAACGAGTCCAAGTTGGAGGTGGACTCGGAGAGGTTGTTCCTGTTTGGATGGATCGATCAGGTACACTGTGGACCTTCTCTCAATTCACCGACCCATCGGCGAAAACTGTTCACTCCCTTCAGCCTTGAAAATAAAATAAACTGTAGAAATGGGCCGGAATAACAAGGTAACGTTTTATTCAGAAAGTCACACAATCTCTTGACAATGGGTCGTTCGCAAAGAAAAGACGCGATCACACATCCAAAGGAAAAGGCGGCGGACGAAAACCCAAGGAGGATGTCTACCGCAGCGACCTCATCGAAAGGGCCGACATGGATAACGAACGTTTCTCAGCATACTACCGTGCTCAGGAGATACTAGAACACGAAGAGTGGGAACCGTTCATGGAGGCTCTAAGACAGTCATTGCCCACTACTTTTCGACTCGCCGGAAGCCGACAGTAAGATGTCCTCTTTATCTTTACCTTTCATTCTTGCCGAACAGCTGTTATCCAGGATCGCTCAATCATTGAACAAAATTATCGAAGAAAATCACGTTCCAAGTCTTACGGATGTCACCTTTGAGGGTCAGCAGTTACCACCTCCAGTCCAGATCGCTTGGTATGGAGCTTCTTCCCCTCATGTCATCACTTTGTTCAATGGCCCAAGGTATCCAGAGGGGCTTGCATGGCAGTTTAATGTCTCCAAGAAAGCCCTTCGGAAGTCACCAGAATTCAAAAAGTTCCATTCCTTTCTCGTCTTCGAGACTGAAGTGGTGAGTTCGCGAATCTTATGAGCCCCGTTGTTTCTCACTCTGTCTAAATCAGGGGAATATTTCGCGACAAGAGGCTGTCAGCATGTTGCCTCCACTATTTCTCAATGTTGAGCCGCACCATATGGTTTGTTGTCATTGTCATTGGCTACTCATGAGCTAATTGACGGGGTTGACAAAGGTCATGGATATGTGTGCAGCGCCAGGATCCAAGGTCCGAACCTCATGGATAATCCGAAACCTCTGTTGACCTTTCTCTCTTCAGACTGCTCAACTCTTGGAGGCTTTGCATGCTAATGATTCATTGACATCATCATCGACCCCCTCTGGTCTCCTTCTCGCGAATGACAGTGACCACAAACGAACCCACCTCCTTATCCATCAATCCGCGCGCCTTCCCAGTCCAGCACTGCTTGTCACAAACCTAGATGCCTCTATTTACCCTGTCATCAAAGTTCCCGTAGACTTCAACGGTGTCACCGGGAAACGGAAGGGGCAGCTGTTGTTTGACCGAATTCTTTGTGATGTGCCCTGCAGTGGCGACGGTACCTTACGCAAAAACGTAGCCATTTGGAAATCTTGGCAAGTAATGGACGGCAATGGGCTGCATAGGTTGGGTTGTCGGCTGTTCATCATGGCTCTCGGTGATAATCTTGCTCTGCCAGCTTACAGGTTCGAATTCTTCAACGCGCAATGAAGCTGTTGAAGGACGACGGCAGAATTGTTTACTCCACCTGCTCTCTGAACCCTGTTGAAAACGAGGCCGTTGTCGCAGAAGCTCTTCGATCCACCGTTGGCCAGCGTAAGCGCCATACAGCCATGTTTTCACTCAGTCCCATGCACTCAACTTTTGGCAGCATACCGACTCGTCGACGTTTCCGACGCCTTGCCACAGTTGAAGCGTAGACCTGGCTTGACAACTTGGAGACCAACTGCTGATCGATCAGCAGAGACAACTTTTGAAAGTTATCAAGCGTTCATGGCCGGTACTACAGACGAAACTCTCAAATCCAAAATGTCCGAAGGTCATTGGCCCCCTCAAGATGCTGAAAAGTTGAATCTATCGAGATGGTTGGTATTCCAGCTAGTTTTCTCGCAAATCTGCATTCATGGGTTTTCGTTTTATTTTTCAGTGTCCGGATATATCCTCACCTCCAGGATACGGGTGGCTTTTTTATCGCGGTTCTTGAACGAAAGTCAGTTTCTGAGGGCCGGCATCGACAGTCAGTGGAATTCTTGATTTTTTCGCCGAGCACTTTATAATATCAATCCAGGGATCGTAAGCGCAAAACGGAGGATCTTGAAGAGATTCAAGACGTCAAGAAACCTCGTCTCGTAGATCCCGCGTCTGAAGACGTTGCAGCTGAGGATGAGGCAATGTTGGATGTGACAACCCCCACGGATGAAATTGGTGAAGCTCCTCCCTTACCCTTGTCAGCGGTCGAAGAATCCTCCTCCGCCGAAAGATCGAAGGGCTCAGACAGCGGCGTTTTCAAAGAAAATCCATACACGTTTTTACCATCAGACGACCCAACGTTGGCTTCATGCATGTTAGTGTCACGTCGAAACTCTCTTTTGGTTTGACTGACCTCGTATGCCTACAGTGAGCGACTCAGTCTGAATACCCTCTTTCCTAGAAACAATGTTCTTGTGCGAAACCCTACAGGCGACGCGGCTCGCTCGCTGTACCTTGCGAATGACGCAGTGAAAGCGGTTATCGAAAACAACGACTATAACCGCATTCGCTTGACTTCGGCTGGAACGAAGGTCTTTGCGAAACAAGAAGCTGGACGTGGTTCTGACGCCCAATTCCGCGTGTTGGGGGAAGGACTTCCAGTGGTCCTCCCATATATAGACCCAGCCTGCATCATGACGGGCAATTTGGCAGCACTGAAAGTGTTGTTGGAGTCTCATTATCCACTTTGCACGACGTTCAGCGAACCGTTCCGTGGCCTCATACAATCTCGAGGTGAGCGCTCAGGACTTACCAAGCGATCAGTGATGGGCTAATCCAGAGGGACAGTCACGGGTAGTCATGTTGTTCGTTTTCCCCCTGAGACTTGGGAGGGTGTTGCGTAAGTGATAGAAACTGCGCTTTACTTCTTCAGCCGCCATCAACTCTGATGATGTATCTTCGACAGGTTGGCACATGAGTTGATAGTTCCCATCTGGAAGTCCACTTCGTCGGCGACGCTGATGATTGACAAGAAGGCGAAGAAGTGGGTCGTTCTCCTTTCCGTGGGTTTCCCCATCAAGTAACTAATGATGTTTGCTTGCAGCGCGTTGAGCTTGCGATTGTTCGGGACTATGATTGCGCAACCGACAGCGGGCGTTCATCCAGCCAAAGAGAAACAAGCAGGGACATTACAGGAGGAAGAACAGGAACAGGCTGAAGTAGGAGTGGAAGATTTGGAAGAGGAGCTGTGAAATACGAAACAGATGTGGTATTCATGTCAACTTGAATACCTGGTATTGCGATCAAACCCGCAATCATTAAGACCAATCTACGATTGATGATTGATGGTCGCACTTCTCGAGCGGCATGATAAAGTTTTTAGTGCTGTGAACAGGAAAGGGGGAAAGTGTTTCCAAGACAATACAGCATCCACATCGAAATGCTCTACTCGAAATCATAATGTGAGATGTCGCCGAAATGCCGACGACCAATGAAATCACCGCCCGTAACAATCATAGCAAGTGGTACTATCACATCAAATAAGTGCAAGAATCAGCTTCATACATCCAAGGCATAATGTATACGCACACCTTACCTCTGAACGTTTTCAAAGCAACAATTCCGGCAAACGGTCCGCCCACAACCAGGGCCAGTCGCGTCCTGGTCGCCTTCACGAGAAAGTGCATTAAGCCCTTCTTCGCCGTCACCCATGGTTTCGTCGTCGCAAACCTTCTTCCGCTTGCCGATCGCGGGAGATGCGTTCGTGCCAAAATTCAAGCGCAGGTTGGTATTCGCGGAATTGAGGGTAAGAACCGACCGACGCGGGGATTGTGCGGGTGGGGAGGGCGAAGGCGAGAAGGTAAGATGAGGTGTAGGGGGTTGTGATGGTAGACATGCTGTACAAACGCGAGAACAGATAATACACGTCGGAGAGGAGCATCTGTGAATGGGAGAGGGGATTGTGCATGAGATGCGACACAACAAAGATCTTATATTGTTGAGGGATGACCCACCGCGCGCAGAGGAGAAATGGGGGATGAAAAACGCTTGATATCCTGCGACAAAGCACACAGGCTGCGTTCTGAACGATAACCGAGCTCCCACTCTTAACAGCCACAGATTGGATCAAATAATCGGCAGGGGGAGCGAACGTTGAGGGTTGAAGCAGCCTTCGACGTTTGAGCGGAGGCGGCATAGCAATCCTCCGTTTGGAGTATGAAGGGAACCAGGGTTGAGTATGCCTCGAGGACGAGGTTGAATGATGGGTGAGGGAGTACACTCAGTCAACGCATAAAAATACACCGAAGGGGAGTCGAACCCCTGCCGCTTGCTT
>CEMH01201375.1:0-17387 GCA_001179725.1 Macrocystidia cucumis | reverse complement strand
TGGAAGGCAAGCATGATAACCGCTTCACCATCGGTGTGTACAAACAGGAGCATACTTTAGTGCCGTTATCCAAACTGGTCACAGCCGCAGCAGGTGCAAACTTGGACCCAAGTGACCTGTCCGCCACTCTCTCCGTGCGCTCAACATGCAACATTTCGGAAAAGCCGCTCTCCGCGTCACGAAGAACTACACCAAAGGATACTCAGATACCCAGGCAAAGGTTCGCGATGCCACCTCAAATGACCCATGGGGACCTTCTGGAACACAAATGAACGAAATTGCGCAAATGACCTACAATCAGTTGAGCCAAATCTCCGCACCACTGATACCTCCGACTTAAGTGTAGATATAACCATCTAGAGGCGACTTCGTTGAAATCATGGAGATGTTGGATAAGCGCCTGAATGACAAGGGAAAAAACTGGCGCCATGTCTTCAAGGTATCATTCACCCTTGCCCACACATCATCAATTCAATTCTCTTACAATTCTGTAGAGTTTGACAGTGCTCGACTACTGCCTTCACCAAGGCTCCGAAAATGTTGTGATCTACTTCCGTGATAACGTCTACATCATCAAAACACTCAAAGAGTTTCAATATGTGGACGAAGATGGCAAAGATCAGGGCGCGAACGTGCGGCAGAAGGCTAAAGATATCACGAACTTACTTCAAGACGAGTCTCGACTTCGAGAAGAGCGACGCGCGCGGGCTTCCATGCGTGACCGCATGATTCGTGGTGCCGACGGAGGTGATGAGGATGATGATCAGCCTTTCCCGAACGAAAATCGGTCCCGAAGGCAGAACGGGGCTGGTTCATCTTTGAATGGAAAGCGACCCAATAGAGACGAGGACGAGCTGAGGAAAGCTATTGAGGAGAGCAAGCGATCATTGGCGGCGGAGCAACGGCAAGCAGAGGAACGAGACTTGGAAGAAGCTATAAAACTGAGCGAGGAAGAAGAGCGGAAACGAAACAAAGCTGTGGATGATACGAACGCAGCGGCACTCTTTGACGACCAGCAACAATTGTACGTCGTTCTTATTTCTCAGGGCCAATTCACTGACACTTTGGATAGGGCAACTCCGAACACCCAGAGCAATAACCCCTTCCCCTTTCTCGATCCTAACCCTTATGCAGTCGGATTGCAGCCTCAGTTCACACAACTTCAACCCCAGTTCACCCAAATGCAACCCCAGTTCACCTCTTTCAATCCCTATCAACAACAAGCCGAACAGGAAGCCGCTCAGGTTCGTTTTCCTTGAACCTCATGCGAATTCTTATCTGACACACGACAGGCGGAATACCTACGCCAACAGCAAGCTTATATGCAGCAACAGCAGCAACAGCAGCAACAACAACAACAACAAGAGGAGTGGATGCGGCAGCAACAGTTGCAGCAGCTTCAGCTCCAACAGCAACAACTTCAGCAACAAAGCTTGTTCCCCCCCGCGCAACACATGGCCCCCCAGCCGACCGGTTTTGGGTAAAAGATGCTTTTTCTCCTCAGGAAAATATGAAGCTCACCCAGCCACTAGAAATAACAACCCCTTTGCTCAAAACTCAACAGGGTTTTCGCCTTCAACGAACGCAAGTCAACATCAGCAACCATCGTTCAACTTGCAGGGGACCTTTGACAACAACAATAACAATCATGCATCGACATTTTCATCCCAATCCGCGTCCCCGCAGCCAAACAAACAAGGCCAGAAACAAATCCAAGTCAAGACGAGGAAAGAATTGGACGAGAATGAACAGCGTCTTGCTGACCTGTTTGCAAACCGAGATGATGGCATGGATACATTCGGCAATGTTGGGGCGATGAGGTTTGTTCTCGCTTGCCTCTGTTCTGTCTATCTTTTTGACGGGCATACCAGATACGGTCACTCTGATGCAGCCAAGGTTCTTATCGCCCAAAAGACTGGGAACAATCCATTTGCGAAACAACAAAGCAACGATCAACCATTTTTCAGCCTTTGAATTTTGCCATCAATATATCCCCATTCTCAAATCTTTGTAACACGTACCAACTTTTGTTAGACATTTCGTCTCCCTATGCGATCCCAGTCACTGCTTTCCCCTTCATTGATGCCGTGATGGCCGCTCGACTTTGTTGGTTATTTTAGATTTTTCTCCGGAATCATGCGCGTCATTGGTGGCTTCCTCTGATTCCACCAATCTACTCCAAGAATAATCGTCTGCGGAGTTTCGAGCTCCCATTCAACCGCTTTACGCTCGTGCACCTATACTTATGTCAGAACGGCTGTCGGACACGCCGTAGGTGTTTAGCGAGGGTAAATCTTATTTTGATCATCATCGTCGCAGAGGATCCCATCTTAGGCTTCCAAGCGACCTCTCAGAACGCATCATCCGATGATCAGGCTGTGAACTTTGATCTCCTCCGTTTCCTCATTTACCCAAAGGCGGCTGGGAATGTTCCTTCCTTTGGTCTGGCACTCATCTTTCATGTTTCCTCCCTAGTATGCCCTCGTCCCGTCTCTTGAGGGCTTTTCTTCTTCTTCTTTTTTCGAAATTCGTTCTCGCTGCATCGTGCGTCTGTCCAATCCTTTACCTGGTTCAATAGGACTGATCCTCACCAACGCCCAGTTACCCTTCCCAGTGTGTGGCGCTGGCGCCTTTCGATGGTCGTTGTGAGCCTTGGTATTGCGCATCTTCGCTTGCACCCTATCTGACAACTTCTTCCTCGTGTTTAGTCCCGCCCTCACCGTACCTTGTGGTGGACGGTAGCCCATTTCTCGCCGTTGTCACTTCACACGGGTACGGAGGCTAATACATACGCTATATTCCGACCTGACAACTCTTTCCCAGCCCGCAGCGTCTTTTGAACAATATCGGGAAGCTAGATGGTCACCAGATGAAGTATAGCGCAGTCGTCTCATTTCGTGCGTCTCTTGTGTCATGTTTGCAATACGTTCACTCATCTGGACTTGCAGCAAGTCCTATTCAATTCAATGCGAGGGACATTTTCTCCTCTTGCACCTTCTTATCAAATTGTGAATTCTTGTCCTCAAGCGGACAACGCTGACGTTGTACTAATTCAAGTATTGCTCTAGACAGCGACATATGTTTTCCCGCCTCATTTCCGTCGGACATAGCGAAGGAGATTCAACTGCTTGCCATGAATCAGACTTACAACCCTATGTTGCCAACGCCACCACAAAGTCGACCTGGGCCTCCGGAGTAAAATTTTTTGTATATCTCAACCACTTAGTCACTAATCCGAAGTTCAGTAGCTGGCATACAACCACTTCTACTTCACAAATCATGACTGCTTCTACTCCGACTGCTTCTACTCCATTGGGGGCTCCTCCGGCGGAGGCAGTACCAGCCAGTCCGGAAGGGTGATTGTTCTTGCCTTGTTTCTTGACTTATTCAGTGTGACTCACAACGGGGAAAGGTCACTGAAGAAAGCTCTGATAGCAACGGTAGTAATTGCGACAGTGTCAACAAGCATAGTCATGGTCTTGGGTATCATCCTTGTGGTAAAACAAATACGGCAAAGAAGGACAGGGAGGCAGATACGTGACGAAGAAGCTTCTGAAGGTAAGGATAATTATTCCCTTTCGTCACCTAACAGAAATGTCAAACGTCGAATCATGCGCTAGGTGAAACGGGTGAAGACGGACTTGACGACAAGGGCGCCGCAGTGCAGGGAGGGGTCGAGGTGTCACTGGAGAAAGGTCCCTCTTTCAGCTCTTCCGTCTACAGAGAAACCATAGCGTCCTCCCAAAGATATCACCTTCCAGACAAAAATCCGGAAGCAGACAACGCAATACCTGGAGTAGATGTAGACGATATGCCCTGGAGGGTGTCATTACCAACCCCTGGGCGGTCGGACCAGACCCAATCGAAACCGCCGTCGCCGCCCCGCGCGAAAAACCCTGGAAGACAACTGCAGTCACCTCCAAGATCGTTGAAGGGACGAGATCGCACTCGTACGAGGGAACGGAGGGAGAGAAGCCGTTCACGCGGAGAGATGGCTGACAATGCGGCCCGGTCGTTTGAGCTTCTGGCACGTATAGAGAGAGGAATGGATGAATCACCGTCACGAATTTGAACTTCGAGCGGGCATCGAGCAGTCAATGTAATAAACATAATTTATTTCAACAACCAGGCCTGACTACAATTGAAAAACTCTTCAGCAATTAGGCAATGGTGAACAGCCCACTGGGAGGTCCAGGCATGGTGATTCCAAGACACCGGCACAACCTGTCACGCGTCACGGTGTCACCTAGGCTGACACGGTCAGCTTCAACTTAACCCCAACATCCAACGAGCTAGTATTCTTTCCCCAACATACAAATTACAATCGAAGCCATCTCATGTCATATAAAAAACGCAAATACTCCAGCAGACCTCGCTGGCCAGGCTCAAACGAACAATATGATCCAATCAGTGGACTGGAACATGCCAGCTCTGGCATGTCATCAGTGCCCGTTTCCCTCCTTATTCACGAAGCGGACATACAACGTGGTCAAAATGCCGCTGGCGCCACGATGTCCCTGGCTTTACCGACGGACCCGCGGGGTGGGGGGTTCGGGTCAGCACTCGTGAGGTGGACTGGGATAACCGTTGAAGCTCAGCCATCATTATATGACGACGAATATATCACTTTGCGATCAAAACCAGAGAAGCCGGTTGAGAATGCAATGGTCGTCAATGATAGCGACGCAATCTGGGTTGATCGGTATGTTGCCTTCGTTCATTCTGCTTCCTTCATCAGCGATTTCTGCACGTCGTCCGCGTACACAAGTAGTCATAAGAAGGGCTGTGCATGGATGTCACATTTACGCTTTATCAATGGTAGAATGCCATCATGCATAATTGAATTCGTTTTTGTTTTTTACAACATATGATGAGACTGAAGATTTGACTTTTGGCTGCAGATATGATGCGAGGCTCCTGCTTGAGGCTCTGCCCCCGTTGCAAGCACATCCAAGCGCATATGAATCAGATACAAACTCTACTGGTGGCTGGTCTGACCTTCCTTCCGATGTTGAAGACACATTTTTCTTCACACCGGACGAGGTAGAAGATATTCGGCGAGAAAAACGAAGAAAGCTGCTAGATCGCAACTATGAAGAACGTCTTAAAGCTCGCCGGAAGGAGGACGGCGACGAAGAACCATCTGCGGAAGAGGTGTGGGGAGGGAGTGATGAGGAGGTAAGTTTCCAGCCGATTCTCAGGGGTTTTCACTCTTAGATGAGCTTGCGTTTAGCCCGAAGAGACGCAACAGGAACTAATGGAGCGCACGGCCGAACACCTTTCGTCATCCCCAAATCCAGCACAACTCGAGATGCGAATCCTTGCGAATCATGGTGCTGACCCACGTTTCGCATTTTTGCGCGGTCGCTGGGCCCGCCGATGGGAAATCATGAAAAGACGGTCAGCCATACGGAGACAAGAAGCCGCGCAGAAGTCCCCTCGAAACGTGCTGGGTGGGTTGGCGGGCTACGGGGAAAGTGATGACGATAGCAGTGATGGACAGGCTGACCAGGGCTCTAAATCAGAAACGAAATTTGAAGATACTGAAAAAGCTGTAAAGGAGGCTCGGGGCGGAAGCTCTGAACTAGAAACGGAATCCGAGGATCCCGAAAACGCTATAAAGCAGGCTCGACGAACACGAGCTCGAGAGTGGGCAAAATCTCGCCGAGCGGCGAAGCAAGTTGGTCTAGTTTCTTCGTCAACTTAGACAAAGCAAGTCGCTATCGGCTGCAATTTGACGCCCCTCTCGCTACAAGACGCATCGTAATACATATGTATGGTATTCCCCAGCTTCTCATCTTGGGTTTTGAGGGGTGGCTGATTACGTCATAGGTCTTCATAATTTGGTATGTCCTATGACGTCTGGGCATTTCAAAGGCTTAATTACTTAACTCTTTTTCTGCATTCTTAACCTTTAACCACTTCCATCACCGCCGCCATTGTCGAAAATATGCAAAAACCTGAGCAGGAGATCACCCCCATCGTCTCTCTTATCATCACGGCAACCTCGCCTACAATCCAGAGGGAAACCATCTTGAAATACTTCACACCGGAGGCCGGTTTTCGTCACCCCCTGTGTCGTGTCGAACCCGGGCCCCTTTCTCGTGAGGACATCATCGGAATCTACCAGTACGTGACTGTTTATGAGCTTTGGTCGTTCCTTTCATCAATCGCCCTTCCCAAAGATGGTATCGGATTATGTCTCCAGAAATTGACTTCCAAGTCAAGAGCGTTCGTCAGTCTTGTTCATCTGTAAATATTGTCAATCCTGTTGCTCACTTGTCCCCAGTATTTGACCGTCAGCAGAATATGTTGATTCTCAACGTCATTCAACACTTCCACATACGTTACTCGCCCTTCAGCCCAGCCCCTTCTGAGTATGTTCACATCCCTTTTCCCCTCTGCTCAACTGAATTCATGCGTCTCTCAGGTTGATGATTCGCCTCTCCCTAAAAAAAGAGGATAATTTATATTTCATCGACTCGCAGGAGGACTTCTATCAACCAGATGTGTGTGGAACTGCACGAGTTTCCTTCTTTGGCTGTGTGCTAACTCGGAATGACGCAGGATCTTGTCGTTTTGGTTGCCCCTCCTATCGCAACAGGCGTCAGGATGCTTCTTTGTGCGGGGACGATTGTTTCCAACCTCGCTGCTAAAACCGCCCAAGTCTTTGGATTTTGGCTTCCAGATAGTGCAAACCGACTTAACACAACAAACAAGCACCCGAAATTGAAGAAAAGACTTCCTCAAGGGCGGCATGAAAATGGAAATGGGCGGGACGCCTCGAATGGACATGGCGTCACCAACGGGAACGGGAACGGGAATGGAAACAGTAACGGGAAAGGGAACGGAAACGGAAACGGGAAGCATGAGTAGACTGGGTTTTTCAAGTACTCCAAATCCATTGCAGCCAGGTGGCCGAAGAAGTAAATTCGTCGAGTCTCCATGAAGGCTTTTTATTGTCTGTTCGTAAGTTGTAGGATATATTCACGAAAACTATCATCATCGATTGGACCCTGTGATTATGCAGTGCTACTCGGATAGGACGACTACGCGGAAAGCCTTGTCATCGAAAGATGGAACGATGCATCTATGAGGCCTGCCTGCCCTTCGAGATCATGTCAGCCGTTTCCCGCACAGTTCGCGGTGTAACCTCTTGGTTTCTGGGCGATCAAGCATCGGCGGATAATTGCCACCAATCCAAAACAAGCACTGCAAAGGCGCCTAAACAGGGGGCGAGAAAGGCAGACGGAGGCGTTGGGACCCTGTGTGCTTGGGGTTTCGTTTTACGACTCATGGCGTAGTCACCAGCAGTCCTAGAATCTTCAGTGAGGGGGTCGGTGAGAACGGTCCTGACTTGTACATTGAGGTTGCTAACGAGCACGGCACGCGATCTCATGTCAGGCAGATATTTGCTTGGAAGGCCTCGTTTGACCCGATGGTTAAACGAGAGACAACGTATATCAGCGCTGTCAAGTGGGGAGGGGACTTGGGCGCTGAGCGGCTGGGAAAAACCACAATATGAGGATGCCTCACGCAGAGTGATGTGGACTTGAAGCAAGGGTTGCTGGAAGCACATTCGGTTATGTAAACTGAAACGGTGTGGATGGCAGGCGGAGGGACGGGGTGGTTGGAGAGAGCGTCAGTGACGGACATGCTTGTGGGGGTGGAAATGATGCCCGTGACGGTGTTGGTGGACCTCATCGAAGTGGTAGATGACACAACCGAACTAGACATTGACGACAGTGACAAAGTCGTGCTCGAAAATGTTGAAGAAGCAGTCGAAGGGACTTGACCAAACGGGGTTGTCGAAGCTAACTTCTTGCCAGGGGTAATTAATTAATTATCGATAGATTTGACGCAAGGTCAGGTCTTGCCGTAATCGAGTTTGAAACCTTAAGGATCTGCGCGCCCACGGAAGAAAGGACAAAACAAGAAGTCACAGCGACGACAAAGCCCATCGTCCAATCCAGCAAACGCATAAAACTGGCTCAACATATCAATGCAGACAAAGTTCCGACAGGCTGTCAACAGGCTCAGTACACCTAGGAAGTACCCTTTTTCTATACTAGTACACTCATCAATCGAACATCTGTGTCTGATCAGGGCATCTCTCTCTGTCGGAAACAACTACAAGTTTGTTTCACTTTCTTCGGCGACTAGAAACAGGGTATCGACGGGATCAGGTGAATGACGGCCCGGAGGCCAGGGATTCAATGTTTGGAAGATCTGAAGGTTGACGTTGAATTGAGATGGGTTCCAGTCGAAAGCGTTTTGTATGTCTCCGGCAGTCCCCTTGAGACGGACCGTTTTCAAAGGGTGTCCACTGTTATAGCGATGCTGGATAGCACGTCCAATCCATGGCCTGACCTGTTCATTGAAAAGGATGGTCACAGATTCCAACACTCGCCACGGGACTATTTTCGGGGACGAAAGATGTTTGAGAATGGAAGGTAATCTGGCTGGGCACAGACATGTGAACGTCTTCAAGCTGGGAAAGATGTCGAACAGTTTGAAATAAGTGAGATCGGTGAGGTCAAAGTTATAGAAGCTAAGGGAGTGGAGGTTGGGGAACGTAGAGCTCGTCGCTTGGAGCAAGAATGGATCCAGGTCGTGGAATATAACATCCTGGAAAACGAGCGACTTCAAAGCGGGGGCCGATATTGTGAGGAGGAATGTGGCATCTGAAAGACCGGTGATGCTGCACATTCTCAAGGACTCGAGAAAAGGGAGTGGTATCGTTTGGAAAAGACCTGGAGTGAGGCCATCCCTGACGACATCGCCAAAAAGTGATAGATGCCGGAGTGAGGTTGGTGTATTCAAAAGTTGAAAAAAAGCAGTAGGCGCGATAGGAAAGTATTCAGTTTGGTCTATGTGAAGGGTTGTGACGGTTGCCAAATGCGGTTGGGCGAAGTGTAAAGCCAGTCCGCGAAGACGTAAGGAAGTCAATGATGGAGCGGCCTGGCCCACGATCAGCGGGTATGTGGGCTCTGTTGAGAGGCGAGCTCGACATGCCTGACTTCCAATGCAAAGCGATAGTCGCTCAAGGGCCGGTAACGAGAGATATTGCATTTTTTGGAGGACAATGCTTCCGAACAAAACACATCTGGTGTTGAGATATAGATTGCGCCATCGAGCGGAATGGGCGATGAGCATGGTAAACATGTTTGCAATGTTATCTTGGACATGGTCTCCTCCGCAATCCAGTAAACTGACGAGAACGTCGAGGGGGCAGGCCTGGGATCGCTGAAGGTATAAGGCAAGCATGCAAATCGATTGCCTGGGAGTGACGACGATGCGTCGCCAGAGTAAAGGAAAGCTCAAAACAGTGTTTCTGCATTCAGAGCTGATTTGACTGAGGGTGAGCTCCACTAAGCGGAGTGGTTGTGGGCTTTGGTGTCCAAATGCCCCATTATCTTGAGAGAATTTGAAGATCTCGATAAGGACTCCTGGGGTGCTCATAATTTTATCGAATGAGGGGGTAGAAACGGATGGCAGTGCGCCATGTAACCCGACGGCTGCGTCCATGTGGTTGTGCGAGGGTGGGGGTAAATTTCAGAAGGGGAGCTATGATACTGGGCAACGAGCTGTAGAAGTGCAGGGGACGTTGAATGCGTGTCCTGCCGGTTTCTCCGTGAACTGACCAGCCCTTGATGTGGATGTGGACGACAGTGGAGAAGATCAGCGCATGCCAAAAGGAATTAAGAGCGTGTGACAACGGTATCAGTATTGTAGATCGTAAACCGTAATAGCGAAAAGTTCACAAATAGAATAGAATAGTAATGAAAATTCTGGAAATCGAAAGTGATTCGGTTGACATTGGTGGATGTGCTACGGGAAAAAAACGTTGTCGGGGTCCGGTGAAGGGTGCGGTAAACAGCCATTTGGTGGCCAGCGGTCTGTTTCAGAGAACCATTCCACCTGGGTTTCCGAGGGACAGTCGAGGCCAGTGACGATTGTACAACCTTCAGGTGTTCCCTTAAGCCGAAGGGTTTGGAGAGGTTGTCCATCTGTGTGGCGATATTGCATTGCGTTGTTGATTTGGGCGATGTCCATTTCGTTGTAAAGAATTATCAACGTTTCTAGCGCAGGCCATTGTGCCATACTAGTGAGAACCGAGTGCTGAATGATAGATGGCGTTCTCGTCGAGTGTAAGCAGGCGGAGCTTTTAATTCCAGTGATAATGTCGAAAACTTGCAGTAGGTACGGTCCGTGAGGTCAAAGTAGTAAAATGAAAGTGAATCAAGGCAAGAAAATGTGGAGCTAGTGGCTTGGAGCAAGAAGGAGTCGAGATCGTGGCTGTAGGAACGTCAGAGACGGGGCTGGTCTATCCTTGTCGATTCGGAACCTGATTTCCAGAAGGGTTCCGTAGCAGCCGCTAGACATTGAGAGGTGATGCAGAGCTTTGGGTACCACAAAGGCAGCATATGTTGAGGAATATGTTACGCCACCAGGATGCATGGGTGATGGCCGATGCGTCGATTCTCCCGATATTCACACTCGGGCGGAGTGGTGTGCAGATCGGGGGTACAGGAGGCGGAGCGTCGGAGGTAGGAATTGACCATGTTCGACGATTGGTTGGGCGAGATAACGATTCGACGCCAAAGCAGTGGGCAATCCAACGAGGTCTGTCTGCCTGAACAAGGAGCTCACTTGCGACGCTACCACCCCTAATAGGGCTGATGGCTTCTGGGTTTTGCCGTTGGCCTGCGCAAGCAACTTGCAAAAATACGAAAATGACAATGAGAATGCCTGACGGGAGGCTAGAAATGGGGAAAACTGTGTGTGATGGATCCAAGGTGGGATTTTTCAATTCGGTCCATTGCCAAACGGTGACGGGATGGAAATAACGGCGGGCTAGCTAGGATGCGGTTTATAGACCTTGAAAGAGCTACCTTGAAGATTTTGCATGCTTCGGATTGAGGGAATTTTTGACGACAACCTGACAAAAGATCTCAAGGAGCAGACCGAGACTGATGCACCAACTGGTTCGCCAAGAACAGAAGTGATTGTTCTCTTTTCCTGGCGGTTCATATACATCTGATATTTGAACGCTGGTTGTCGAGGTCGAAGGAAGTATGATCGATCATCGATCATCGTTTGGACGTCTTGCAAGTTGACGCAGCCCGTCACGCGTCACGTTCAAGACCGCTTCCACCCACGCCACGATAAAGTGGCGAAGTGGCGTTTATGCACCTGCGCCGGCGCTCACTCTAAAGGCGCGAACATAGTCTGGAGAATTGCGCGTAGAAATTGTGTGAAGGGAATCGCGTCACAGGCGGTAGTGGTTCAGGATGAATTCAGGCAAGTTTACGAGTTAATCACCTAACAGGCTGCAACTGGCGAGTTTTAAAATGTGCTACAGAAAAAGAACGTCATCAATATCGGAAAAACGGCGGTTCGGCGGCCAGCGGTCTGTTTCGAAGAACCATTCGAGACTAAGTTCTGGGAGCAGGTCAAGGCCGATGGCGGTCGGATGATCTTCAGGTGCCCCCCCAAGTCGAAGGGTTTTCAGGGGGTATCCCACCGCGAAGCGGTATTGTACCATATCGTGAATCCTAGATATGTCCGTCTCGCCAACGAGCGTAGTCAGGGTTTCTAGCGCAGGCCATAGGATGACGCCAGTAGAGGTGAGGTGTTTGAGAATCGATGGTGTTCTCGCCGAGTTCAAGACTGTGAATGACTTGATTCTGGGGAAGATATCAAAGACTTTGTAGTAAGTGAGGTCGGTGAAATCGAAGTCGTGGAAAGAGAGCGATTCAAGGCCAGGAAATGTAGTACTGGTAGCTTGTAGGAAAAATTGATCAAGGTCGTGGGGTTGCACATCCTGGAGGACGAGCGATTTCAATGCAGGGGCTATGATACCGAGGAGGAACGCAGCGTCTGAGGCGCCGATGATGCTGCACATTCTCAACGACACAAGGAAGGGTAGTTGGATGGGAGAGTGAATGTCCAGGCGGAGGCCCCCATTGACGATATCGCCGTAAAGCGACAGATTTTGGAGTGAGGTTGGTGCAGTCAAAAGGTGAAAAAAAGCATTACACTCTATAGGGAGGTTCTCTGTTTGGTCGATGTGCAACGTTGTGATGTTGGTCAATGGTGGTAGGATCAGATGTAAAGCCAGCCCGCGAAGGCGTAAGAAGGTTAGCAGCGGCGCTGCTCCATCCGTTTTGATTAGATGCCAAGGCGTAGAAGAAGAAATGGTCGTGCGGCAGCTGAGATTGCCAACACAAAGAGATAACTGCTCTACTAGCGGGATGGTAGTATGATGTAATGCTTTGAGCATCACATTTCCCAAAGCAACGCAGGCGACATTGAGAAAAAATTTGCGCCATCGAAAAGATTGGCTTGTTACCGCTGCGAAAGTCTGCGTGATGTAATGGTTGACTCGGTCTCCTGCGCACCCCGGCACATTGACTCGCAAGTCGAGAGAGCAGGCCGCGGATCGTTGAAGATACAAGGGGAGGAGGCTCAACGATTGGTGAGGAACTATCCGAATGGAGGTCCACAGCAAAGGGGAGTTCAGTGCGATGCGCCGCAAAAAAGAGCTGACTTGGGAGATGGTGAGTTCCACTGGGTGAGAAGTACTTTCTTCGGCTACGTCCTCTGCGTCGGCACACTGTGCAAGTTTGACAATGTGGACGATAACATCGATCGGGAAGCGGCCAGAGAATGCGGGTGAACTATGTTGAGTGGTTGGCAACTGAGGCTTGAGTGGTGCGACTTTGGGCTCCATCGAAATGGGTCAGAGCACTTGAAAAATGAAACAACTTTGCGCCGACCAGCAATAAATCATCATTATTATCACTATCCTGAAGTGTACGTGAGTGTACATTATGATCAGCGGTCCTCCCAAGTCGTCATTGAATGTGGAGGAAAGGGATTACATAAACTCCTTTGAAAGTTCGACGGAGAAAAACAAACATATTACGTAATAATTTTAAAATAAAAATTGATTGGCTGGTGTACGCTCTGTTTCCGACGTTCATGTTGCTTTGGCGGTTGTCAACCAAAACCGTTCCATTATCGTTCAGGCAATGTCTAAAAAGACACGCTTCAACGGCTGCTGCTCTTAAGCCCGTCCAAGAACAGGCCTCAACTCTCGATTCAGCTGACCCGCGTCATGCTCTCACCGACTCCGACTTTGCAAAGCTCAAATTTCAGCGCAATATCGGGGTTTCTGCCCACATAGACTCTGGGAAAACGACTCTCACAGAACGTATCTTATACTACACTGGTCGTATACGTGATATTCACGAGGTGAGCCCACCCACTTTCCTTCGAATGTTACGATTCACATGTTGGCTATTCAAGGTTCGCGGTCGTGATTCCGTTGGAGCCAAGATGGATAGCATGGACCTTGAGCGGGAGAAAGGCATCACCATACAAAGCGCAGCAACTTTTTGCGACTGGGAAGCAGCCGACCCCATCACTGGTAAAAAGGACAAATTTGCCATCAATATCATCGACACGCCAGGTTCTTACATCGCACCTACGTCTTCTGGATTTCACTAACCTGTTTCTATTTCGCATTCAGGTCATGTTGACTTTACAATCGAGGTCGAGCGTGCACTTCGCGTTCTAGACGGGGCCATCTTGGTTCTTTGTGCAGTTGCTGGGGTACAGGTATGAGCATATATTTCTTTCAAGGCCTGATATTGACTCTATCATCACATCAGAGTCAAACGACAACGGTAGATCGCCAGATGAGGAGGTACGGAGTTCCTCGGATATCTTTTGTCAATAAGATGGACAGGTAAGTTGTCCATTTGCTTTGGACTCTCTGAATCAATGTTGAAAATTACAAGGCCTGGTGCCAATCCCTGGAGAATTGTGAATCAGATAAGGTCCAAATTGCGCATTCCCGCCGCCGCCGTTCAAGTTCCGATCGGAGTGGAGGACGAGTTCCGTGGTGTGGTTGATTTGGTGCATTGGCGCGCTATCTATAATCAAGGTCAGAAGGGGATTGAGGTTGTAACATCGGACGAGATTCCCGAGTCGGTGCTCGAGCTGGCCACAGCAAAACGTACAGAATTAATTGAGCAGCTGGCTGAAGTGGACGAAGAAATTGGCGAGTTGTTCCTCAATGACGAGCTGCCCAGCAATGAGCAGCTGGCTACTGCCATCCGTCGGAACACCATTGGCCTCAAGTTCTCTCCCGTTTTTCTTGGTTCCGCTATCAAGAACACCGCCGTTCAACCCCTACTCGACGGAATTTGCGCCTATCTTCCAAACCCTTCGGAGTCTTCAGTTGTAGCCCACGATACCACGCAACCCGTCTCGTCGCCCCCTGTCCCATTGTATCCCGCGGCTGCGGCTCCATTGGTCGGTTTGGCGTTCAAGTTGGAGGAAGGACGATTTGGGCAATTGACCTATATGCGCGTTTACCAAGGCAGTTTGAAGAAAGGGAACATTATTTACAACGCGCGAACCGGAAAGAAGGTCAAAGTTCCTCGCCTAGTGCGTATGCACAGTAATGAGATGGAGGTGCGCTTGGTTGCTTCTACCCAAGGTCAGCCCGTTGATGGCCACTGTGACTCAGGATATCGACTCCATCGGTCCCGGAGAGATCTGCGCCATATTTGGTGTAGAGTGCTCGTCGGGTGACACGTTCACAGACGGGTCAACGAGTTTTTCGATGGTCAGTCGTATTTCTCGATCGGTTGAGATTGTGAACCCAATCGCCTTCTAGACTTCGATGTTCGTTCCTGAACCCGTCATTTCGCTTGCCATCAAAGCGAATGGAATTGAGACACCCAATTTTTCGCGGGCGCTCAATAGGTTTCAAAAAGAGGATCCTACTTTCAAGGTGCATCTCGATCAAGAAAGCAAAGAGGTTCGTTTCCCATCATGATTAAGTGCCTCATTTCTTTTGACGTCGACTTCGGACAGACTATCATTTCAGGCATGGGCGAATTGCATCTCGAAATTTACGTCGAGCGCATGCGCCGTGAATACAACGTCGATTGCACCACTGGAAAGCCTCGCGTTGCCTTCAGAGAGACTATTACTCAGCGATCAGACTTCAACTATACGCACAAGAAGCAAACTGGTGGTGCAGGTCAATTTGCGAAGGTCGTAGGGTACATCGAACCTATGGAACCTGATCCAGAGACTGGGAAAGATGTTCAATTCGAAAACATCGTCATGGGCGGAAGCATTCCTACCAACTTTATTCCCGCCGTTGAGAAGGTCTTGATCGGTCTCTCTGCCTCAGGAATGTAATGCTCACTCAATCAAACAGGGCTTTTACGAGGCTTTGGAGAAGGGCACTCTTACAGGCAACCCCATTTCTGGGTGTCGATTGGTGTTAAAGGAGGGAGGGTTCCACGTCGTCGACTCTTCCGAGTTGGCCTTCCGGCTGGCGACCATCGGCGCTTTCCGAGAGGCTTTCAAAACTGCACGTGCAGTGGTCCTCGAACCGATCATGACCGTTGAGGTGGTCGCTCCCGTCGAGTTCCAGAGTGCGTTGCCCCCTGCCATTGTGTCGAATTTTGTATGATTGACATCTGTTCGCTAGGTGCGGTTATCGGTGGACTCAACACCCGCCGAGGTACTATCATTGACAGTGAAGTCCGGGACGACGAATTCACCGCGGTTGCTGAAGTGGCGTTGAATGACATGTTCGGCTACTCCAATCAACTACGGGGGTCCACACAAGGCAAGGGAGAGTTCAGTATGGAATACAAGGTAACGATTCGACGTTTCTGCCATTGCTTTACACCTCCTTACGTCTTGTTATAATAGAACCACATGCCGGTGTTGCCCAATTTACAAAAGGACCTTGAGGAAGCTTATCGTAAGACTCAACCCACGGCGAAAAAGTAGAATATAGAATATATATTTAGAAAAGTAGACATTGACAGGTAGATTATCAACTAACATCGGAAAATTTCCCGGAGCATTGACAATAATACTCATACCAGCCCCCCCCTCCTCCCCTATGAACTTCTCATTCTCATGTGGGCGAAATGACGGGCGGGCGAACTTCGCCAGGAGTACAGGTAGGCTTGACGCAACTATCACCAGACCGATTGCACCATCTCCTTTGTGTGGTCAGTTTCGAGCTGTGGACTAAGATGAGGTGTTTCCAGTCATGAACTCCGTCACCGAATTCTACGTTCACCAGAACAGAGGTATTAAGGGAGTCCCGGCC
Organism: Macrocystidia cucumis; assembly: GCA_001179725.1. Classification (NCBI taxonomy): domain Eukaryota; kingdom Fungi; phylum Basidiomycota; class Agaricomycetes; order Agaricales; family Macrocystidiaceae; genus Macrocystidia; species Macrocystidia cucumis. The sequence goes on along the minus strand of CEMH01201375.1, from coordinate 1,231 downwards.
CGACACCAGGTGGATAATCAAATAGGCGAGTCTCTAGAGATTACACCGCGACAACCACTTTAAGCCTTCTCATCTATGTCCTCAAGACGCGATGCTGGGTGCCTGGACCCAGAGGCGCGGAAGGTGGTCAAGCCACCTAGAAAGAATATAAATTCCGTATCACTGCTGCCCCGATTGGCCTGACTACTTCAGACCACCTCGAAACCCTGTGCTAGCATCGGCAAGCATTGCCAAGTTGAACTGTGAGGAGGATGGATCACGTCCTCGGTCTCAGTCGTCGAAGAACACTGCTGATGGTACATCGTTCGGAGGGGTTCCAGAACCAACAGCGCGCCAGGATTGACCCATACGCATCTTGATCTTGGAACGGATGTTCCTGTATCGAGGGTAAGATGTGCCGACTGATCAGGTCCACTGCGGCCACCTCGGAAACATCTGCATAAGGTGCCTTGCCGCTCATTATCTTGGAAGAAGAGAAGGGAAGCAACAACAAGATTGCGGTAGTTGTTCAATGCCAAATCATTCGCGCGGAGATGGAAAAAGCAAATCGTACCTCCAACACGGTCATGCCGAAACTATACATATCCGACTCTTTTGTCATGAATGAACTGTTGGGCGCGATGAGCATCTCTGGCGCCATGAACCTAATTGTCGAAGTAGGTTAACGTAACCCCACCCAAGGGAAAACGAAGGAAGACGCTCACTTCCAACTTGAACAATTTCCAGTCGTTTGACCCTTTTCGGCGTACATCACCCTGGATCGGCCGAAATCGCAGATTTTCGGAACCCCATTTCTATCGACGAGAATGTTCGCCTATGGTGCATGGTCAGAAATCTGGGGTCGCCGAATGAACTAGTAGATGGGAGGGGAACAACGCCTACTCCTTTGAGGTCACCATGTAGCACGTTTTTAGCATGAAGGTACCTGAGCCCTTCGGCAAACGCGAGAACCTGGGGCGGCCGTCAGTGGTGAAGCCTTTCGAGTGCGGGGGTAGAAGGAAGAGACATCGATCATACCAATGGTCGTCGGTCGAGCATGGGTCGATTTTGGAGGTACGTCAAAATGTTACCCTCTTCCATGTAAGGAGACACAAGAGCGAGGGACAGTGTGATGTTTCGGTCATTGCAGAGGCACAATATTTGAAAGATATTGGGGTGGTTGTCTTGTCGAAGTGAGCTCCATATTCTGAACTCCCTCTCCAGTCATCAGGAAAACGCAATGTTACTTTTG